>JAUMHF010000002.1:17437565-17473605 GCA_032359275.1 Microctenopoma steveboyesi | reverse complement strand
CAGCTGAGGCACCCAGCCCATCCCCCATACCAGGTGTGTCCCTGAGCGAGACACTCAGCGCTAGCTCCCCGAGCGCCTGCTCCCCCCAAGGGGGGATGGGTCCAATGCAGAGAATAAATGTATCAATGATAATAAAGTGGATTCTTCTAAATGGCATACATGTCTGCTCATGCCGAGTAGGTAAGCACCCTGGTGAACATCCACAATATTGTGTATTTTGACTTTGTTTTAATTAATTGCAGTTCCTTTATTGCTCTACTAGTGACCTGGAATAAGTGTAAAAGCTTCTCTAATAAATGTGAAGTTATATCAAGCAAAAGATTCCAAATATTCACAGTTTCTTTGACTTTGTATCATTGTCCAAGGTCATGTTTGAGTCCAAACCCTAGAGATATTAGTTAGTGTAGCAAAAGCATTAGAGGTTCTCATAATGAAGTGATTGATTGTGCATACTGGATAAATAAACAGGTGCAGATTCTTAGTCAAAGTAGAGGAAACTGTTATTATATGAATGAGAAGGCAAAATAACATCATAATCTAAAACATCAACATTGACGACAAAATACAAAACATGGACGGAAAGCTCCACAGTAAGAAATTATGAACACTATCATTCTACTATGCCAAAAAGGGCCATCACCAGCCTTATGCTGAATGCACCATTATTTACTTTTTAATATGCAGATTTCACACTCGCCACCAGACTACAAGCCAAAAAAACTTCACACAAATAGCTGCAGAAGGAGAAAAATCTTGCTTGGAGTCCAGATGAAATGAAATTTATTTGGGATCTTATTTTTTTCCCCTTCCTCTTCACCTCACTCTATTTCTCTCTCTGTTTCTCTCTCCCTCTTCTTCTTCTTCACGTTTTCTTTTTCCTGCACTGTGCTGATTGGCCCGTCTTCAGTCGTGGGGCACTCCAGAGATACAGATTAGCTGGCACTTGTTTGGGCAAACACGACAAGCAGCATATGCCTCTCAAGTAATGTGTATCCAAACATGCAATTTACAAATAATTAACGTGGTGCTAATTAGTCACATTAATTCATGCCACTTTGTTGGGATTGTTTCCCCCCGTCAGTCCCCAGGACTCCCGCCAGCAACGTCAGCCAGCGAGACGGCAAGAACGATTTTTCTGCTCCGAACCGAGAGTGGGGCATGAGAAGAAAGAAGGGCCGCTGGCGGGCACACACTGGCTCACACAAACACACAGAGTTCCTACAGGCACCTAAATTTAACCAAAAACACAGAGTAATCTTCATTTTCCTTATACAAGAGCATGTTTTTGCAATAAATACACAAAATAGCGATTAATATTGATGCTACTGTATATTTTTCTTATTTATAAATTCTATCCAAAGACAACAATGGATTAGTACATTTATTAATATTTTCTTTGTCTTTGTCTGAATATGTCACCTACTGCAATGTGCTTGTTGTTGTTCTTGGACAACATGTAACTCAATGGCACAGAAAAATAACAGTCTGGGAGCATAGTAGAGGGTTTTTTGGAAAATAGAAAATACCACCAGGTTTATCCTTAAAAGAATTTAAAGAATCCAAAATGCTAGAGCTTGATGTTCTCATTTTTTAGTACCATTGTCAGTAAGATACCTATGATAGTTTAAATACTGCTCCCAAAATCATTTCTCTTTTACACACCTTGCTATTCAATAAAGTAGAAAATACCAGCCCTTGTTCTCTCTGGGTTTATATATTTGAAAAACATCCACTCAAAAGTTTGTGTCAGTACTAGATACATCTTGAGAATCAATACCAAATTGCAAAACTGCAAACGCGACAGTACTTGTTGTATGGCACAGAAACTTGTAGTAGCTGTCAAAGACACTGATAATGTCATTTATTTTGCACTAACGAGGGCTGTCTAACGTTAAATACAAGGACATGAATAGGGAGGGTAATGTAACAATGTCATCATCAACAACAACCACCACGCGGTGGGGGTACACAAAATATATCATTTAATACTATCAAGTATTCTTATTTTGATGATGAGGGAGCAGGCATTATCGAAATGTTGACCCCAGTTGGCAATAAACTGTTATATAAAATGTTAAAAATATATCATGCTGACTGCACTACTCAAGTTTTACTGTGTGCCTGTCTGCTCCAGATTGATGCAGCAACATGCTAGTGTTAACCCGCCGCCGAGCTACGTCAGAAGAAACAGAGCCAGGAGAACGAGCTAACAGCTAACGCAGTAGTCGTTCTAGTCTTTAGAGCTGGTGACAAGATGTGGCTCTTCTTTGTCTCTGGTTTGGTTTAAGAGGGAGGACATTAGACAAACCAGCCTAATCTGTCATTTACGTGGAAAAGTAGTTGCAGTGAAAGACGCTTGCACCAAGATATTGGTGAGTCTCATTTACCTCATACAGTGAGAGAAGTAATGACAAGAGGTTGTTGACAAGATTGTTTATGTATTTCTTAATGTGATCTTTCTTTAGTATTATTCAGCAACAGTAAATATCATATTACAAAGTGAACAGAAAAAATATAAGGCTTAACATTTTTATTTCCTTATTAATATATCGTCAATTTATCATTATCGATATACGCCTACCATGCGTTTAGGTAAGTACATTTTAGATTTTGTAGTTAGTTACTTCATCCTAATTACATTTGTGCACATTTACCACCTTTGCCTACACATATGAGACATGCATATAACATACAGTATCTGCACTCAAAGGCTAAAAGGACTTATGTACAGTACATGGCAAAAACTACTGTACACAAATAAATAGATGTAAAAATGCAAAGTTGTGTCAGGTAACTATACAACAGTAAAATATACCTCTTGAGTAAATAGACAATTTTTATAGGTTTCAATTAAAGTACAATGAGTACATTTAACTTGTGTGACTTATTAATACTTATGGATACATAATTAATATATTCATTAATCATACACGTGACTCGTCCATGCGAAGATAAGTGAGGGAAACATTTTCCACCAACTCATCTGCATGAGTCTCATATTAAATGTCTGAAATATTCAATCAAACACATGTTAAAACGGCAATCTATGTGTCTGACAGGGAAGAGCAAATAGCAGGTATCATTTTTTTCCTGAAGTTGAGTGTGGCACCATGGCTGGGTGCAATAGTAATAAGTGTAAAAGAGCAACTGTCACTAAACCCCTTACATGGCAACATGCACAAGGGGATTTCTACCCTCAAAGAAAGTCATTACCTGGAAGTCATTACTAAGAGTTCATCATTCAATATGTGCAAAATATAGACTCTGCTGCGTTGAATGGCAATCACTTTGTGAGCCTCTGATTAAAGCTACTTGCATTGTTTGAAAAGTGCCTTCACTTGTGTCTAATTTTGTGCTATCAATCATTTTTCCGATGAAAAGATGTCATTGTTTTTTTTAATGGAATTATCTCAATTTGGAACAAGACTAGTCAAACGCAGGCCACTCAGGCTTGTCAGCAATCGTCATCCAACCTGTCCTGCTAGTTGGTGATTAAACTACATACTGGTGGAGTATAGCTCGCAGAGGGAAGTCAAATTAAAAAGGAAGAGGAAAAAAAAAAAGGAAGAGGCAAGAAAGTCGCAAGATACTCAGTGGGCGATTATGCAGCAAAGGTAGCTCTCTGCAGTGCAGAAGAGAAAAGGATGGAAATGAGAAGGGGGAGCGAAGGTAAGATTTTTAGAAAGTCTATAATATATGCAACCAGCAAATATTTGTCAGACATTCACTAGCCTGTTTCAGTGGTCGGGTTGAGTTCAGTAGGTGGAGCAAAACGCTTACAAGGTTAAGAGCTCAATTCCCTGTGTGGGTCAGTAAAACAGGGAGAATTCTAACATTTACAGGCTGGAAGGTTCAACTGCTTCATGGAAGAAAAAAAATGAAGGCAGTAGTTCTTTTACGCAGTTCCTTTGTACTTTATGAGCCTGAAAAATACTACATTAACACCTCTCTAAAACATTAAAAAAATTTGTAAGAGGTTGAAAGAACAATGAGAAGGATAGACTGTACATATAGAGATAAGATCAGACTTTATTGATCCCACATCTGGGAAATTAGGGAAATTACAAGATGATCAGCCACATCATAGTAGTGGACAGTTTTCTACTATAACAAATCAAAAAAGATCAACATAGAGAAACCGACTGTCAAGTGGCCTGATATAAAAATCCAGTTTGTTTTGTGATGTGTTGTGTGTGTTGCATTGTAAAATGATGTCACATCACATCATGTCACGCTACATAAAGAACAAACATGAGCAGACATTTGGGATCACAGGCAAAAGCTCATGTGGCAACTGTAATGTGCTGTTTGAAGCATATGTATTCCCAGTGGACTATTTTGAGTCTTAATGCTTCTGCTCTGCATTTCTGCATTTCTGCATTTTAAGACATTCAGCTCTCTACCAAGTGATTCTGGTCCCAAGTGGTTAAAATAACTGAGCAGGGATTTAGTGTCTGTCCTGAGGATAATCTCTGACTTTCCATTTACTGAATGGTGTCTTTAAAGGCCAGCTGGACAGCACATCATAACCTATATATAAAGTTGGGATTAAGCAAACATACTATGGGACCTGCAAAAACGAGTAGATCAACACACTCAGATAGGTAATATTGATTTTTCTTCAGCCTGTGACGTGTGTACCAAACAGTGCTTGCTTAGACCTACAGTATGTGCTCTAATCAATAAGTCAAGCTAAAAATAATCTTACAATTGATTATTAACCCTCAGTGTAGGCTACTGTTGATGACTATGGGAAAAAGATGCATGGATGAAACCAAGCTCACCAAGCTATTGATCTATGAGATTAAGCAATGGTTGAGGGGAGCCTACAATACCGACTGTCTTCATCGACTCATATCTCTATCGAAATACACATCATGAGCTACTATTATTACAGGGTCAGCTGGGCAATCTGATTAAGTCAACGCAAGTTTACCATTTGCCAAATCATTGACAAACTGCGCTGTCGCATCACAGCAGGCGATGTAATACAAAAATAAGACAAAGTTAAGGTAAGTTATATACCGAAAACAGTTCTCACAAACAAATTAGACATAATTCACTCTTGCTGTCCATACTGGTGAAAAGATTTATTCCAAAATTTAGTACCACATGGCTATCCCTTTCTAAGTAGTCCTTCACACACAACTGAAATAGCTCCAACCCTCCAAGGCGAACACTCAACAAGACCTCTGAAGGCACCCTTTGCTATCTGGCACCATCATCCTGTCACCAGGTTGCTGAGATCTCACCACTCACCACTACTGACTAGGAGGACAGCAAATGTCTTGCCATTTCAGAGATGCTCCCACTTGGTCACCCAGTCATAGCAGGTCTTAAAGGCTGTGTGTTATCACTTGCTGTGAGCAATAATTTTTGCAACGTACCTAGAGACAGTGGATTTTGACCCCACATTTTTAAAAACTTCTCACAGACAGTATGGAGAACAAAAAATACTACAGAAACTAACAAGATATGGCATATGAGTACTGAAATTTGAACGTAGCCCTTAAGATAAAAAAAATGGAATCTAATGTTAATTTACATATTGGCAACAAGACAACATACTTTACAGTAGGTCTATGGTCCTAATACGCTGAAGAAAGGTTAAAATCACCCAGCATATATTCTAGAGGAACACATACACACTGGAGTCTGAGCATACACATGCACACGCTTGCACAAACACAAACCAGAATGTGGGAATCACTGCCCAGAACATGAAATATTCATCAGTCATAAAACTTTAATTCAATCTCTCTCCCTCTCTCTCTCTCTCTGTGTATATCCTGTCATTTTGGGAGCTGCTGTATTCTGTGTCGTGAGGTAAACACACCCCCCCCACACACTCCCCCTGCATTGAAAAACAATAATAGATTTCATTAAAATCCTTTTGAACAATTGTCCAAATGCACAAGCCAAAGCACATCATTACAGCGTTGCTACGTTTAAGATGGAGGAAACCGCTGTTTATGTAGTTCAAAATTACATTTCAAAAAGGAAACCTGCCGGGTGGCAAACCAAGGAGCGGTCCTCATTTACTACTGAGATGCTGATATTTATAGGTCTCCTGTTATCAAAGTTATTGTCACTCAAACCGTGGTATTCAAACACAGACAAGAGACTAAAATCATACCAATTCCCCAATATAGTTAATGCAAAAAAAAACAGCAGCATGTACACTTTTATCTTGAATATCACTATCACGTTGGTGATTTCAAGACTAAGTGCATTGTAACAATAAAAGTGTCGCTTGACTAAAAATAGACAGTAAATGCTAACTCATAAAATTGAGAATTGTGTTGGCATATTAAAAAAATGTTAATAAATATTGTTATATTGTGTTTGTATTATATTGTTTTAACATGTTTTTATCCAAAATGTTAGTTGTGAGCCTTTATTGTTCATATTCTATTTTCCTCTTCTGTGAGGTGTTTCTGTTTGCATTTATAATGAGGCCAAATTGTAAGTGAAATTAGCCTAAAAGACACGAGGGATTTGGACAGTTGTTTGTTCACTCTCAGAGATTTAGATTTATTCAGAAATACGGTGGAGTGTTTCAATCTTCTCTTCAGAAGAGTGTTTTACAACACTTGGGTTAAGGTCAGGTTAAGCTGTTTTGGCTAATTAATAAAAAAGAAAACTTGTCTTGGCGTGTGCTTCATGTCAGTGTTGGCCTTATAAATCTTTCTTCATTCTTCTCTAACCACAACCGAGTGCTCTGGTTGTCTCAATGGGATCCTCAACAGTAATCATAGTTAAGGATATCATAAGAAAAACAACTGAAATTGTTGAACAATTTGCAGATACGGAACATTCAGATTAAACATTCTGTGTTCATTAAAGTGTTTTTTCATGATGTTGATGAGAAGCCTAATCAGGGATTCCATTTTGCACTTCTATTCAAAAATCCAAAAAGACACACGGATGCAAATAATGGCAAAACAGCTGCTTTGTGTTATTCAGTGTAGCAACTGTATTCAACTGACTGATTACTTGTAGATATTTATATGCTGATTAGAGTGACATCTTGGACTGTTGAGTTTTTTATATAGTTTTGTATATATACTTATATTTTGCAAGGTCCTAAACCTTGCTATGTAAAGTGCTTTAAGATGACCTTTGTTATGACTTGGGACTATACAAATAAAGATAAATTGAATTGAAATGAATCTTGTATTCCTAATTTATTGCCTATAAATGCCATAAAATAGTGAGACTTCTGTAATAAGAAATGGCAATACAGCTGCAATAAGGTGGACCCGCTCCACTCCCTGGTCCCTACAATAGCTAACAAGCAGATGGTTCAGTGCACAACGGAAAAAAACTCTAAACAGTACTCTGTGTGGAAAAAACACAGATATTATCATGTGATTTCAACACCACACTTCCATGATAGACCTTGTTCCCACAAAACTGGTTATGTGGTGGTTTAGTTCAATTTATGTGATAGGGAACATATAGGAAATGTACGCCACAGTACATTTTACAGGTTTTTAGAGAAAAAAAGAATCAAACTACAAGCAGTGGAAGCAGTTTTAGCACCAGCTGAACACTACTGGTAATTCACAGTGGAAGAAAATCAAGATACTGTATGTCTTTGTCTCATTTTCTCAACATCTGCAGACCAGTTTCGACTGAATGGACCTCTATCATTTTGACTTTCCCAGCTGAAATCTGTGTGGGAGAGGGAGAAGGAGATAAGGACGAAAGTGTAACAAGAGAGAAAAAAACAGCAAAGCAGAGCGAGAGAGAGAGAGATACATCTCCAGTCACCCTGAACCAACCTCACGCCACGCGTGGATGGTGACTGTTTGGGCAGAGCGGGAAGCAAGAGGGAAAAGGAAAGATGGGGAAGATTCGGAAGTGTTGGGGATGGAGGGGGTATGTACCCTTGAGGCCAGCCCTCATCCCCTCTTCACCTCTATTCATAATTCAACAGGGGCTGTTCCCCCTCCCCCACACTGACCCCCAGGGCATAGCTCCGTAGGGAGGACACAACACAGAGGTGGAAGAAGCAAAAACACCCCCATCACCACCACCATCCCACTCACACAGCAAATAATGGGGCAATACTGTAACATTGAAAAATGCCAGAGCTCAGCAGTGGGATGCATACGTTTCTCTATCAATTCAGTCAAACTCCTGTAAAGGACAGAAACTAGACCTCGCATTATGTTCAGTGTGCAACCACACGTCAAAGTCACGGGATCCTCATGGAGTGAATTAACAGATCGCACAAGAAAACACACATGCACACACAGTGGGAGTGTGACTCAGACTCCCGGTGAGAGTGAATCAATGGTAATGAGTGTCGCTTTGCACCGTTTGGCCTCTGATAATCGAGCTCTGATCTAAAAGAGGCAGCAATACCTGCTAGGCTCTCAGCAGCTCACAGGGTGAGGGTTTAGAGCCCGGGGAGAACGACAAAAATCAAGAAGGCTAAATGTGCATGCAAATTTAAGTATTATAGTAGACGTGCGTTTTTAGTGGTAATGTTTAGCCTGTGATTCATTAATTATATAATTAATTGTTAAGTTTTACTTTTTGTTTCCCCAAATAAAACTGAATCTGGGAGCACGGTATAATACAGTTTCTTAGTCTTCAAGGTAGAATCATGAATGTCATCAATAAAAAAAAACAGTCATTTAGCTGTTTGCATCAATTTATATTTATTTTATCTTAAATTTCTATTCTCTGGTATGTAACTGGAGTGTCTGTTTATAGGTCACAATCTAGGAGTCTCAAGACAGTAATAGTTGGCTAGGCAGCCCTGTTACTCTCAGATAACTCAGAGTTGTCCAGATGTTTCAAAGAATAAAAATGAAAAAGTGTATAACTGCTGCTGAAAACCTTTATTTAGCAATTTCTTTACACTGTTATTGTAATAATCTTTTTAGGGCAAAATGTGTCTTTTTGTGAAGCACAGATGATTTTGCCAACTAGTGGTGCGAGGTCATAAGTACATACTGTAGTATTTTAACTCCTTAAGAAAAATAATATTTTTGATTCCATCTGTCTTCACATTTTTGTCTTTAATTGGTTTAGTTTAAATATATAGTTAAGGTACTCCCTCAAATACACCTGTAATGCAAGAAAACAATAACATTAAAAAGTACAAATTTTATTTGTCTTCAATTCTTTTCCAATAAACCACTTAGAAAAGAATGAGACTAAAGATTAAAAAAGGCACTTAATTTTATATCGTTCTTAATTTATCTAAGTATGTGTGTGTGCGCATGTGCGTGCATGTTTGTGAACACTGCATAAAGATTTAATACCTTAGGTAAAGCGATGCAGGCCCTTTTACAGACTATGAAGACTGATGGGTCTCCACCACACTGTATTATACATAAATATGGATTTCTCATGGTGTCAATAACTCTGCACTGTAAATGTGCACATGCACATATGTGTATGTATTTTAAATGTGTTTTTGTTTTTGAACATATGCTAACATTCTGGTGACCTTTCGTATTTAATATCAGGTGAATGTGCATGCTTACGTGTGTGCTTAAAAAGTACTGTTCCACTGCCTCCCTGTGTTTATACACCGTGTATCAGCACAACTACTCTCCTTTTCGTTTTGTGTATGTACACTATATGAGTGTGTGCACATATGCCAGCGTTTCCCAGGTGGAATTCTTCTTCTACTCTCCAATGTGTGGAAAAAATTCATTATTGATAAAACTTCTCTCTCTCTCTCTCTCTCTCTCTCTCTCTCTCCATCTTTGACCTTTCTGGAGTGTTCTACAGTTAAAAGCTCGTGTTGCACTCCACTCTTCATTTTTTCATGAACTACATGTTTTTCATCATGACTTGTAGCAAACAAAATTCACAAATTCCATTTTAGGAAAACAAATAGCATACATGTACTGTAGCAGACCTCATGGGAAGGTTTTCTTGGATATTCAAATGTTTTAAATGTTTATTTCATATTATTTCTTTATAGATATCAATCCAAGTAGTAATAATGAAAGCAGAAATTTACAAACTACAGCATTTTACCCTCCACATTTTATGTACAACAGAACTTAATGTTAGAATAAATGGTTGTACTGTATGTGCAAATCTATCTATCTAAGTTATTACTTCCCACCTCTCAACTAAACACATGCAATCTTTCCTAAATCCTAAGTGACAAGATAAAATAGATGAGATGAGACCATTATAAAGACAGAGGGAATGGGGAACAAAACTAGCATATGAAAAGAGGTATAAGAAGACAAAAAGAAGGTAGGAGTGAGGAGGATTCAGAACTATGAATGAGTTGTGGGATATGCTTGCAGAGATAGAAGAGAGAAGATGAAAGTGAGAAGAGAATGTAGCAAGCGGAAAAGTAGGGGGAACAGGGAAGATAAATAGACAGAACAGAAAGGGAGAAAAAAGATGGAGAAAATATGTGCAAGAATGTGGAATAAAGGGAGAGGAGGACTGTTTGCGACATCTATTGTCTCTCACACTGGAAGGGGAAGCTGGTTTTGTTTTGCTCTGGGGCACACAGAGTGTTGAGAAACAGGAAGCCAGAGGACCTGCCCATCCTCATAGACAGCTGGTGCCCTCCGATAGCCGTTGCCCCCTTCCTGTTAACCATACAATGGTTCCCACCCTGATCCAAGCCACCTGGAAACCAACCCAACTGACCACTTCACATTAAGTACACACCAAGTTTTATATAAATACGTGCATATTCTCTATTACAACATTATTTAAACATGTTAGCCAGACTTTAAGAGGCATTTCAAAACTAGGAAATATGGCCTATGTTTTACCTTCCTGTCATTCCGACTTTTGCAGGTCCTTTCAAAATAATAGTGCTAAATAGGTCAGGTTCAAGTCCCTTTCAGATCATTGTGGAACTGAGGAAAGTATGTATACTGTTATTACTAAGATTCTTCTTATTATTAAGAACTCCTCTTATTTCCCCATTTAATTCAGAAATATGATAAACCCTGGTGCTATTACTTCAAACAGTCAATTTTATGTTTTATCTGTCCTGTGTTAAAAGCATTCACTAAACAAAATTGACCTGGTGCAAGTGAATTAATGAAAAGAAAATAGTAATGGCACACAATAAAATGTTGTTAAAAATAAATTGCAGGTACCCCCTAATGTGCTTAACTTTCATGCCAGCAGGCTTTTTTGTGCAAGACTAGTCGTCAATTATTTGAGACATTGGATCCTGTATTAGAACGAAAAGGCTACGATTCCCGGCAGCCTCAGAAGAACCACATTATGTCTTCACAGACCCTATCTCTTTCTTCTCTGGTCAAACAGTGCAACAAAACCACCGCTCATGTCTGCTGCTGCTGTTTTTTTTTTCATCAGTCAGATAAAATATACACTGTGCAAACACCCACAGATGCACACATGCTGCATGAAAAAACAGTCAGGAGGAGAACAGATTTCAAAGCTATACTCACACTAATTCAAGGCTCTATTATCGACAGGCGTTGTTGCAAAAGGTTTATTAAGAGAAAAGAATAATATATTTAGAGTTTGAATTCTCCAACACACTTTGTCCGCCTTGCTGAGTTCGCTTTAATGGTGCATGCTGACTGTCTATTGTGCTGCAAATTTAAGGCTAGGAAAGTTACATTCCATAACAGTAAATATAAAACATTGTTTTCCACTAAGTACATAAAGTTGAAGTTGTGTTTGCACCTGGCAATATTCTGGAACTCTGCATGTATCAAGGACAATAATTATCATATACTGTATAACGTGCAAATAAACAAATTATTGATGCTGAAGGCACTTATCATACAGATAAACTCCAAAATGAAGTATGCTGCTATAAAGTTCTTCTTGAACTTGTTTTTACTTTTTGAAGGAACAATACAAATCAAGGGAGGGGTTCATATGATACATTATTGGCAAGGTGCTACTGCTTCATATCAAGGAGAATAAGTGACTCTCTTTTTATTATTTGCAGCTTAAATGTGCCTTTTTCTACTTCTCTTGCTTCAGATATTGCTACAACTCTATGCAAAAATAGTTTTTAGACTATAAAACCTGCTTCTGTGCCAAAATACATGTTTTTTCATCCTTTTTGCTTAATATTGTGAAGTAGCCACCACTATGTCCACCACACGCAACCTAGACTGGTGCCATCCGATCTGATTGGCTGCATAAACCACACAAAGAAGGGAGAAAGAGAGGCAACGATAACGGGCATATCGCCAGGTGAGAAATAAGCAGAAATACTAAACTCTGTGCTCTGCCACTGACTAAACAATCAAGTGGCTCAGCCAGTGTCTTAGTTGCCATCAGGCATAAACATAACATAGGTTTTAATTGTCAATTTTGCTAAAGTTACATTTTTTGTTTGTTGTAATTATTTCATGATTAATTATCTAATTTACACTGGATATAAAAACTTCTTATTCTTATCTGCTTCCAATGTAAAGTAATGGGTTAGAAAATCTGCAATCCTGTTTCAAATGTCTTTTTTAAACTGCTGTACAGTGACATTAACAAACACAGAGGATTTTACACTGTGCATGGTCTTCCCTCTAAACATCTGTAACATTAAATAAACTTGCCATCTCTCATCCAAATCAGATCTGTACACAACAGAAACACTGCTGCTCTGACGTCTGATATTCAAGCATGTTGATTGTATTGTTGCTATGGGAAACAACAAGAAATACAAAAGAAACAGGGGCACGATCCATAACTTTTTAAGTTCACTTTTAAGTCTGAAGCTAGAGATGTTTTTAAGGCATGCATCAAAACCAAAGTTCTCACTTTGGAATGGGACAGACAGACTTTCAGAAGAAAGCATTTTGGCAAGCGAGAGTTTTTAATGTCTGCAATGGGACTATGGAACTGTGGAAAAAGAAAATTCAGACAGGTGGTGGTCCTGTGACGACCTCTCAGTCAAAACAGACTGACACAGACAGATAAATACTTGTTTGTGTAACCAGAGAATGACATGAGCACATCAGACCGTCACACAGCATCATCAAAACCTTTGTGCTCTGAGCTTCAAAGCTGGTATTTACAGCTCAGCTGTCATTCAGAAACCAAATGTATTCAAGGACAGGGCATGAAGTTAAATAACACAGGGTGAGAGGAACAAACCTCACATCACCAAGCAAACAGAAAATTAATTAACTCGTATAAAATAAAAACAGCTTCATGAGTACCAGGAAGCCAAACACCTCACACAACGTCAAAAATCAAGATCTCTTAATGTCGAACCTTTCTGGAGTATCCACCTACACCCTTAAAAGACTTTTGTCCTTAAAGAAAGATTTAATGTATTCGCTCACAAACTGTGGGAATTAAATAATAATCTAACTAAGGTCAGAAAGAAGCAATTTTAATTATTAGATTAGTTAATAATATATATAAAATGAGTAAATTATTTACATTCATTAGTTAATTGCCTCCTTAATTTGTCGTGTCACCAGTATATATTTATATTACTATGAATTTACTATCTGGAGGTTTGGAACTGAAAGTCAAACAAAACAAGCAATTTGAAGTCATCAAGGTGGGGATTTGTTATCTGCATTAAAACAAAATCAGTTTTTAGAATTAAAAAATTAAACATTTTTTGCAGCCTTGAGCACAGGCTGTCACAACGAACAAAGGCTGCACTGCTCTGTATTAGATGTTTGCTATTAAGATATTGCAGACCCATTATTTTGCCTGCTTATATACATTAGATTTATGCGTCCTTGTATTTCTTTCCTCCATTGTTTGCTTCTCTAAAGAGGCACTGGCTCCTACTGCTTGTGCATTTCTCTCTTCATTATTTTTCCAAATTCTGTTAAACAAACATAAGCATGATTAGCACACTGTCAAGTGACTGAAGTATGAAAAAAATACCACCAGTGTAGTTTACAATAGATGGCAGTGTCGAACTATCCAGGAACAGAACACTCTCTATATATAATTTCTCTCTCTCTCTGCTTGGTCTCAGTTTCCCTCTGCCTCTCTTTGTGCCCAATCCAGTGCTGTGGTTCCCAGGCTCGGCTCGACTGTCAATCAGCAGTAGCCTACATCTCAGCGCTGCAGCTGAGCCAGGGCCGCATCATCCCACCTGCCAATCACTGCTCTACACCTTCAATCCATCCGATCCATCTTTCTGTAAAGCAGCTCCGCACACTGTCCCCCTCCTCCTTTCAAAACAACCACCTCCACAGAAGCATTGAGATCCCCCTTTAACTCTCAGCAAAGCACACACATTCAGGAAGATGCACACATTTACACTCACAGAAATTGCTTCTTGCTTGAACAGAGAAAACACACAATAAGATACGGATACAAAGGAACAGATACACACATATGAACGCACAAACAGGCAGGACAACATTGCAATACTCCCATACCTTCATTTGGGACTCTGCCTGCCCTTCTTCTCTTCATCCCTCTACCAGCCCCTTCCAACAAGCCCTTCCCAACCTTTCTCCGTCAATCTTTTATTCAACAGAAAAGGAGTCAGATCACAGCACTACACTTATGCTTCCATCTCTCACATCCATTCAGGTTCTTTGACAACTATACCTAAGAAATCTTGTCTGCAAACATCATTTTAATTATGTACAGGGCTGAGACATCAAATTTTTAACATTATTGTGCTAAACATAAAGATAATGAGGCAGAGGTCTTGACTAAAGCTGGCCAGTAAAACTATGATAGGATTAAAAAAGTTCTGTGGATGCAGAACGAAACGTCTCTACCAAAAGAAAGAAGTCCAGTTGCTATGACTGAACCAGATGCAAAATACATGCTTTTGGTTTCTGCTTAAAAACATCTTTAGTCTGACATAAAACCAATTGAATCAATTAACTGACCAAAATGATTAATGACTTCCAAAAAGTAGTTTCATAAACAAGTGTAAACAAGGAGCTGGTCCTTACAGTAGAGTAGACCACTGATGTGAAACAGCACGCTAAATACTACGACTGCATAACGAAGCATAACATGAGATGGTGGTTCAAAGCGTTTTTTGTGTTCAGTGGACTAACACCTGCTACAAAAATATTGTTTTACTGTATGTATAAGTAGGATATTTCAGCCAACAAAAGCAGACTAATATGACATACTACAACTGCTCATTATGATGTATGAAGTACGTACAAGGCTGGCTTAATAAACGATATAATCATCATCATTCCAACTGGACATAATCTGTTTAATGAAAATTTTCCACTTTTAATTCATAGCACCAAGTAAGTTTGTTATTAAGCTTTCTTTGTGGCAGAGGCAGTTTCATTCATTCCTTTACATGTACAATATTAAAGCTGCTTCTCTGTGTTTTCGTCCTCCTCATTATGCCCTCATGCTTGCTTAAAGATTATTAGCTGTGGTCATTTTATCACTGCAATTATTGCGTACTGCAATGCAAGAATAACTAGATGAATTGTAAATGTGTTGTGAATCACTTTCGCAGTTTGCCCTGAACCAGCCCACTAAACATGCAGAGTTTTCCCTCTCTTGTTTGAACTACTTCTAAAATGAGCCTTGCTCTTTGATTGCATCATGGAGTGCAGCTTTCATCAGATGCCTCATAGATTGCAGAGCCAGACAAGGTACTGGGGCGAATGTTAAGGCCATGGCAATTGGGGGCATAATTAGATAGGGTTACTGAATATTCGGTGTAGAAAACAATAATTGGCCTGCACCGATTGAGAATTATTTTACACACAAACATGGCAATGACAAGTGTGGTGCCAAGTACACATAAAGAAATATTAACTTTTATCAAAGCAATATGCTGTCATGGCAATATAAAGGTCTTTAATAAGTTTTATTTCCAAAGAAACTATAAAATATTACGACATACTGGAGACTACAAATTCTCACTGCTCACATTTAGTGCTCTTCAAATCTTTGGAAGAACAAGCCGAGGCAAGACTAAATGCAATCTGTCTGGCTAAGCTGCTTATACCGTCTTCCGTCACGGTTATTGTTACTGATACATGTAGATTACAATTAGACATAACAGCCGATGTGGTGAAGTTTGCTTTTCATTAGTGACACAGGGTGAGAAATTATTCAGACAGCAGTCACACACCCTGACTCTTAAGACGAATCGCTGCCATTTTAGTAGGAAACAAACCCCCGTTAAGATTTTCTCTCCAGTTGGGTGGTACAACAATGAGATTGCTGATCACAGCTGCCAATGAGATTTAAGTTCAACTAATATAAAAAATAACTGAAATGAATTCAATAATTGTTCAGTATGATGACAGTGAAAAACAATGACGTGACCATGATGTGACCTTTTCCAAACCCCAAAAAGTTCCTTCAAATAGATTTTTTTAAGTCCAATACTAAAAGTTTAAAAAACAAATTTCTTAATTTGCATTAAAATGCTGATAATTTATCCATTCATTGTTTTTCATAAACTGTTTTTTTACAATTAATCCATGTATTGGTTTGTGTTCACTACTAAACACAATGCTCTTAGAGTTTGAGAAGCCTGAATGAGCTAATGTTGAACAATTTCTTTTAATCAATCAATTATTGATTAATCAATTATAAAAACTGAGTATTCTAATCAACTAAAGGCCATAACCGACTGCAAAATAAAGATTTTAGATTGGACAAAAGACAGACAGATGAAAACAAGGCTAATGAAGGACAAATGTATTAGCATTCCTCCTACAACAATTAACATTCAAGCACTTCCAATATGATGTATTTCCTTTGAGAAGCCACAATGAACACCAGCTGGAGACAAGTTACACAACACCTAAACACAGGTCCATGCAGTAAAAGAAACAGATTAGGTAAATTGCCTTTTCTAATTTTCCTCCACTGAATATTATGAAATTGAAGCATCGGAGGATGGAGTGAAATTACTGTTACCTTGTAATTATCATATAAGCTACTCTATGAGTCAAAAAATATAATTACATTTCAGGATTTAAGGACTGTAGTTATTTAACACATACCTCCATACCACAGGCATGAGGTGTCTTCTTCAAATAATACATACATTATAACTTAATGAGGTATTATATTAGCCTTCTGACAGAAATATCATCAAACACAATCAAATGTATTGACATGCCACAGCTGCAAAAGAAAATACAAATGTATAATATAATATAAGTATACTTGATCCTTAAAGCTTCAAATATTCTCTGATCAAGGCCAATAATAAATATGATGTGATACCGCAGAGCTAAAATAAGCTCTATGCAAATATGCACAACTTTAACCTCAGGGGTCATATCCAGAACACATACTGGAGGACTTAATTTGAAAACATTTTGCACCACACAGTATAACACTTTGAAGATACTTCATTTCACTGTAAAATGTTACGACCTTTTGTTGTGTTAAAAGTATTCTAACATATACTTCATGCATGGCCCTTTTAACCACTGGTAACTACTCTCCACCTCCTACGCCCTCACATCTCCATTGGTCAGTGTTGTTCTGCCCTGTGTAACCATAACTTCATATATCTGGGCTTTTCACAGAGCTGGAAGCAAATATTATTTCAGACTAAGGCCACTGATGGTCACATTTACATTTTATGTTTTAGGCAGTTAGATGATGCTCTTGTACAGTGACTAACAATGAGTGGAAAAGCTGAATTTCTGGACTACTATTTGCTAGTATCTATCTGTAGTATATTTACATTTACATGTATTTTACTTCTAAGTTTGTTTAGTCATTTAACATTCACATTTCATATTTAAAGTAAAACAAATGTTCTGGCCTACTTACATCTGCAAAATATTTGTGTGCTTGCATTTTCACTGTCTTCAACACAGGTACACTTTGCAATGTATAACCCTGTTCACATTTATGTCCAATTTCTGCTTTAAAGTTGTTAAAATGTTATAATGCAGTTTTCCTCGTAGGATAACCGATCTTGGAAATTCTGTCAAATTTCAGGACAACCAGTGGATTGAACATTTTTTGAATTGAAGCAGTCGCACACCTTGTAGTGAAAGACTCAACACACAAACATTGGGTGCGACTATGAATCCACCACCCACTAGTGCTAATCAGGAATTAGTTACTGTTCATGCTAAAGCTAACAAACACTTCAGGTGCTTCTTTCACTGAGCAGTAAGTAAATCCGAGTTTAGCAGAAATATATGACAGTTTAAAAATACAGAGATCTATCTGCTAAGTATGCAGTTGTAGCCCTGCAAGTGGGTTAGGGCTAAGTTATTTTTTACACAGCTTTGTTTTAACTGTGCCTTTTATCAACTTACAGCATTTATTTTAAGCAAGTGCAATTAACTGTGTAATTCAGAGTAATGTTTGTGCTGTCAGGTTTGTAAGATGGAAGCTTTTTATATTTCAGAGAATTAATAAAGGTATGAGAAGAGAAGTGGCAGAAGTGAGGAAGGAACTCATGATGCAAGTAAAGAAGGTTTAAAGAAAAGAGAGCAATTTATTTAGAACTAGCAGCAGAGTCAGTGGATAGAGAGACATGTTGACAACTCGGAGCAGGCAAAAAAACTGTCTTTAAAAGACATTGCAACACGGGAAACCTACTATATAAATAATAACACTGACAGTTATTTTAAAACGGACAAACATTAACCATTAAATAAATAATAACGCCTGTACAGTGTATCAGTACAGTTTGCAGATGCAGCAGTAGAAATATCAGATAGTTTGTAAGTCTTAGAATGTTATTTTGTGTCATCTGCAATAGCAGCAGTAGCAATAGCAGAGAGAAATAGGAGCTGGCTGCAGACGAAGGACCGAGATCTGAAGATGTTCCCCAGAGTAGTTGACGCCAAGTGGTCAGTAGAGCAAGTCAAGTAACCAACTTTAGCAAAGTGGCAGATTGGCTCACTGATCACTCACCCGAGCTAAGAGACAAAAACTAAAGCATATAAGAAGAATATATCAAGCAAATAAGAAGAGTATTATTTTCAACATTACTTGAAGGCTATACCAGCACTACAGGACCTTTTCTGATTGAGAGATCTGTTGTTTTTCATCTTAAAAGAAAAAATAAGGAGGCAACCCACTCTCAGTTCTGTCTTCCAGACCAAACCCACTACTACCCTGTGTCTCACAATGTACTCCAAGACTCCAGGTATTCAATGCAATATCTTAGAAATCTGATACGTGTTGTTGTAGGACATCACACACCTTTACACTGTATCTGTTATTGGTCTAAAAGGCCTCAAAAGGCACCAACTTTTAACTGAAAAACACATTATTTTGAAGATTTGGACAGTCATTATATCCAGTGTTAAACTGTCATGTAGTTCATTGAAACTTTAGAAATAAACCAGATCTTAACTGTGCTAAATGTTAGCATTCAGCACTTAAGGGCTAAAATCTGAGGTGGACTTCTGATTTTTTTTAAAGAAATGATGCCAAAGAATTATTTAAGCAGCACTAAGCAAGCTCCTGTTGAATCGCTGTAAGCTAAAATTAGCAACAGCACTGAACAGACAATGGAAAAACTTACAGTAATATATATGACAATATGTATTTTTATAGGAGATATTGTAAAATCTAAAGCATCACTTTCAAAAGGTGTCATTCTTATTTGTTTTTTTTGAGTCAAATCTGTTGTTGGGTATTTATAAGGGTGGTGGATTCTTCTTGGATGATATGCGTGTGTGCATGTGTGTAACTTAGCGCACCTGAATGCGAATCGAGGAAGGCTTGTGACTGACGGTGAGTCATCATCGCCATGGTGTTAAGCCTCCCGTTCCCGGGGGAACAGGGTTACCGTCTCTACACCACTGGGGATTTTTATTTTTACATTTGAAAAGCAAACCAGGGCCGAGCTCACAACAATCCTCCACTCCCTCTCTCTTCCCTCTCTCTCTCCTCCATGGCTGAGCTGAATCACACTAGCACATAAACAGCAGACACTATACGCATCTCCTCATTTCAGAGCACTGCCTCCTTATCTATGTCTGTGTGATATTCAATATGTTTCAGATATCAAAACACAACCCTATGCAGATGGGATGAAGGGGACAATATCACAAACTCAATAACAATCTATGCTCAGTCATCTGCTTCTGAAGACCACGTACTGTAGCTGCAGTATGAGTGTTTCAAACTTGAGTTCAAGGTGCAAACTATCAGGTTTGGAAAACATTTTTCAAGTCATAAACATCATATGAGAATTTCATATATAAATATATATATAGATAGATAGATAGATAGATATATGTAGTATGTGACAAGGGCTGGACCCAAATATATGGATGTTCATTTGTGTGAATTTTGACAGTTGAATATTCTTATTTCTCAGTAAATGTGAGATCTATGTAATAACTTTTGTAATGGTGTTGTTTCTCTGCTTGGGAGACTTACATCCCTCTTCACTTACTGCAGTAAACAAGGTAACACTTAAACCACAACGAAACAGAGTGCCAAATATGGCTTTAGAAATTAGTCTACCACAGTAGTAGAACTAGCATGAACAGGAATGCAATAATGGACTGTTTCAGAGATAAGACATAAGTCCACTCTGGCCCACTCAAATGGTATAAGCAAAACAGTGACCGCTCTCCAATGAATAGCCCCCAGCACACTTACCCAACACCACAAGTCTCTGTTATAGCCATCAGTTTTCAATATAAGAAATCATACTCTGTTCTGTTGGTTTAGTATAGTAGTAAGCTAATTACTTTTGTACAGAATTGAAATACTAGTATACTAGTAATAGTACTAGCAAATCATTTGTTGTTGCTGCATTTGGTTACTCAATGACTTGTTGATAACTATGATGAATAACTGTGTCTACAGGACTACATTTTTATGCAAACAATGCTGACAATGCTGTCTGCAGAAAATCAACCTTTACATCTGAAACCCCTTAAACTGATATTAATCCTTCAACTTCTCAACTGTATTGAGAATAAAACATTTACAGTTACATACTTCTAGGAAAGAAAGTTTTAGAATAGTAACACACTGACACAATGCTGATGTTTTGTGAAGTCTTTCAACACATCTAAGGCCAATCATTTATTTTTTAAGAGTGTCGTTTACTTTTGTATCTTTATTTAAAAAGCACAGCTGAGGGCTGAGGGCTGTGATAAAATCTTCTGAAAGAGATTACCAGTAGTTACGAGTGATTTGCACAAATGTTCAACAATCACATACAGAGTGAAGACTATTGTTAGGAGCGGGAAAGATACCAATTTTTTCACTGACGGAACCTTGGGAAAGCAGAATGCAGAAATGTTTGACCCAATGGGACAAATATTTACTGGGAATGTCTCTGTTTTTTACTCACCAAGTTCACACAATTTTTGTGAGAGGTGTTAAAAGGCATTTTGGGACGATATCACAGGATATCAATAATAACTGGAAATGAACATAGCAGGCTGAAGCAAAGTTGAAATACCAAGTATTTTTGTACCTAATCACTAAATCAGTGACTGAACATCACAGATGTTCAGAGAATCTGTGGGAGGGAGGATTATGTAAAACATAAAAAAATGTAATTTGTCCTTATTAACCACCAATATTTACCGGTATTTTACTGAGTGAATGTCCTTATTTCCAACAGAACAGTATAGCAAAAAAAGTACAACATACAGACTCAATCTTTCAAAATAGACCAAATCCTGAAAAAAATCCACAAAGGAACAAAAACAGCAGCATACATGTTCTACTAGAAAAACAAAATAATACAATCCTACATCTAGCAGCAATGTCACTAAATGATTAAAATGTGTCTAAAATCTGAGATTTCTGACAAGTAGTGCTGTAATATTACAAGGAGAAAGTGAGTAAATAAAATAGTGATTTAAAACACAGAAAAAATGAAAAAGTGTCTTTACACCTGAAACTTTGACAGTTGTTCAAATGTCTGTAATGTAGAAATTCAAATAGCTGATGTTTCTGTAATGATTTATGTACAGAAACATCAGCTATTTTTAAGTATGAAAGTGTGAATCGTTCCAAACAAGTTCAGTTGCTATTGAATTAACCTTGTTTGACATAACCATGACCTAAATGACTGAGAACCTTCACAGATATCAGGAGCAAGCTTTTGCAGAGCACAGACTATGAACAGGCATAGTAATAATGTTACATATTAGACCATTGTTTGCAGTAATATACAGTATATGATTTTCTGATATGTAAACAGAATCTTACTGTATCTCTTTGGTCCATCTTCGAGGCAGAAGGAGAGGGTGAGTGTAGCGTCCTCCTCAAAAAACTCTGTAGCGAAAGCATCCCACCAACAACTGTCACTTTCCTGAAAGAGGACAAAAAGAATACAAGTTACACAGAAGCCAGACTTTCTCAGAAATAATCAACACTACAGCATATTTAACTAACTACTTTGTCTTTATTTCAATAGACTCATGAAACATATACATTAGGAAGTATGTAAAAGCAAGTCACTTTAGATGGCCTGCCCAGAAAAAGGAGTGGTTGGTTGTATTTGATATGAAACTCTACTTTTTCTATTACTTATTATTTAATACCTCTGTGTATTTCCTTTGCCTTTCCTGTTGCTTTTGTCCCACTGCATTTTTACATAAATTTAATATGGACTTATTCTGATAAGACAAAGATACTGTGACCATGCAGGATTCCTGTGAGACAAGATAAAGCAGAACATTGTTTTTTGATGTAGTGCGGGGCAAGCATTCCCTTCACATAGATTGGTTTGTTTGTTAATTTTTGTTAAAATGAATTTTATGAGTATTGTTTAAAACACAGTTTTGCATGTTTGCCCCTGTTTGAAAAGGGCAACAATGAAGTATGAACTGTAAAATAGTTAAATACATTATGTGCATAAAACAAATACTGACAGGATCATAAAGGGAAATCACAATGTGGACCAGTAAGAACAAAGGTTAACATCTACAATCATTCATGAAAATAATAAATCGTGGTTAGCAAAATGATATCAAAGATGACACTGTCTGCGACCCAAATGCTCCAATACAAGTTGATGTAAAGCCAAAGCCTTGTAACACTTAAGCCTGGACTTAAGGAGAGCCCTGCCTGAGGCTCCTACAAATCCAAGCTGAGGTTCAACATTTCTAGAATCAGTTGCTGCTTTTACCTTTTACAGTATGTGCAGCTACTGTCAGCCTCAACCAATATCATTATTATAAATGCGACATGGTGATGAGCTAATCAGTTGGATGGAGATTGGTTTTAAGCCTAATCTAATGGTGACGAGCCAAACACATAAAAACATGTGTTATCTCTTCCTCTGAAGTGCTTTTATTTGGGGAGTTGTTTAAATGAGTGACACAAAGATACTAAGTTGTAGTAGTAGTGATGGTAGCTGTAATAGTAATGTACAACACAATCTCACATCCTTCCCAGTTAAATCTCTGCAAACCTGCTGCAGACAAAGTAACGCTTTGCTCAGAGTAGTAGTAGTGCAGGCTATCAACTACCAAACTTTAGCTCTAGTGAGGCATTCGTTCTGAGTACAGTGTGTAGGTTAGCCCTGTTTCTATGCCTCTGAGCCTAAATAACTGTTGGTAATGTAATAAAGTCATGCAAAAAGTAACATGCTAAACTTAATATTAATAGTAGAATCAGTTTAATCGTAGTAGTACTAACGTTGTGTCAGTAGTATTAATAAACTAAAGCAGTTCTCATCTACTAACAGCAGGGGCAGTTATGTGTGAGAAAACCTAACCCTAACCCCTATAAATGTCTTTGACCCCCCACCCTTCCATCCACCCACAAACACTGAGCTGATGCTAATTTCCTCTGACACGTTATGACAGATCACCAGGTTTCATTTTACACCAGGCTAAGAGATGGCAAGCATTTCCCAGATGTTGACAATTATCGTTGTCACCATCAAGCAGTGTCAAGCCCAATAAGCGGTAAACCTGGGCTCCTTGTAGGTCAACATGTCTCAAATACGAAGAGTCTGATGCGAAGAGGAAAAGATGTGGTGTAGAGGACCTGAACCTCACCCTCATCTAGCTGGTCAATTATTAGAAGATCATGAGCTTGTAAACAGGTCTTTCGAACAGCCAACAGTACTTTACTTTATTTTACAGACGCTCAGCGACTTAAAAGAGTCAGACGGGGTTTCGAAGCTGGAACCTTCTGCATCCCAGTCTGACGCTTAACTCATTGAGCTACCAGGCCGCTCATACCCAATTAAGTAACAGTAGCTTACAGTACCAGTAGCTAACTTGTGGACTACAGACTGAACTGAGAATCATAACATTTACAAGAGAGATGATTTGTTGCTTGTGGACAAACCATATGAAGTTTATTGTTGAATCCAAGCTATTACATTTTTAATTAAATATGATAGTTTCACTCTAAAATAAAAAAAAATCTAATTTAATTCTAGAAAATGCTGAAAAATCAAGATCATAATTCTTGTGTTACCACATTCCTCACAGATAATGCTACAAACAGTAATATATATATTTCTTGCACCACAGACCTCAGCTAGAAATTATTGGAATAATTAATTACACCACATATTTGGGGCATTTGGACTGTTAGTCGGACAAAAGAAGCTGCGTGACATTATTCAGATAACCAGTTTTATTTCATAAAGTTCAATAAGAATTGAATCTCTTTATCAAATCTTATCAAATATTTACATCCTATTAAGTTATTCTTTTCCATCCCCCTCTCTGTGATACTACAGACAATACTGTAGTTAATTACTGTAGTATTTGTTAGAGTCACTGTTATGACCCTGTGAGTCTTTTACTTCACACATCCCAATTAAAAGTACCAATTGTCTTATAATTGTTAGAAGAAATAAATAAATAATGTCTTTTCTTACACGAAACAATTTAAATATGTTCTGTTATTGCACTGCATAAATTAACAATTCACCAGTCTTTCCACAAAACAAATTATAAAAACAGATTCAAGAAGAGATTTAATAAGGTGATTTGGAAGTGGATTCTGATTCTGATAAAGTGGGATGGGCTTATTTCTGCATTGATTAATTGATTGATTGACGCATAAGTGTTTGATCACTTAATTTCACATTAACATGTAAAAGGCTGATTTACAATTTGTGAGAACCCAGAATTACATATTCTAAGTCCTTATTTTACATTTTACAAAACCTAAATGTATTCTTGAAAATATTTATTATTAAACAGAGTAGCAAATTGTCGATTTTTAAAGGGTGGATTTATTTTAATTTTTAAATTACTGATCTTTTTTCGGCACAATTTCTTGGCCAGCTGTGTCAGACATCATGTTTTTCATAAAAATGTTGACATAAAATGAAAGTGCTATCAGGAGCTTAATCACTGTAATTTTTTAAATGCCAGAACTGGGCAGAAAAAAATATCCAACCTCTCTGTAAAACAAATCGATGCATGAATACATGCCAGGGTACAATGCGTGTGTTATTGGGAAAAGGTGTTGTACTGATGTATGTGTGTGTGTCTGTTTCATGGTTTTTCATGGTGCTCATGACAAGACATGTAGAGACTGAGCTGCCAGTATAGGTGGCACTATAGAACTGAAACAAAACAATCTTTGCCTGAAAATCTTTATTTGAAACGGAAATGAGGCGGTCAAACACACGCCGCTGACCAGCTGTCCGCTGGGAACAAACTGCATGAGCTGCCATCTGTGTGTATATGTAAGTGTCTCTGAATGTTTGACTGACTGTGTCATACTGTGAGAGGAGCCAGCATGTGTGTAGTGTCTGTTTCATGCGAATACATCTATTTAATAAAGATAGACAGAGAAGAGTAACACAACAGGACAAGCCAGACACAGAGGAGAGAGAGAGGGACTGACTTCAGTGCTTCTCAGCATTCAGATTGAGTTTAACCCATAATTCAGCTCTATGAGAGGATGGGGACTCCTGGGATTGACAGTCAAGCAAAGGGTGAACAAAATTGTGTGTCTCACACACACACACAAACACACATACACACATACACACACACAGCAGCACTAAACAATTTTACTGTGCAACTGTGAGTGCTGCTCCATACAGTCAATTCCTTTACTATAACCATTTCTAATGAAACAAAAACATTAATGACACGCCTCAGTAATCTAAACAGCTCTTGTGACAAATGAACATTATAGCAGCGGTCAGCAATTCAAACATGGGCCACTTATGTTTACGTTGATGACAACTGAAAACATTTCACATTTTCAATATGCTTTGTTTGGTTTTCATTTAACAATAACATTTATAAAACTATTTAGTACAGTATCTGTGGCCAGAAGTCATAATTCTGGCAAGTGAGGACTAACGACTAACAACAGTTAGTTAATCCTACTTTGTCAAAAATAAAATCAACATACAGTACGTGCTTTGTTTCTACAGTACAGGTGTAACTGATTTGGTTTTCAACAACAAACATTTGTTTTAGGCTATAAGACTTAATTTCAGTAGCACAAATAGTGGTGAAATAAAACCTTTACCTCCTCAGGTGCTGCTAACAGAAGAGGTTATGAGTTTATGTTTATTGTGCTTTACATGAGACCTGTATTAGTATTATCAACCTTAGGTTTATGCAAAATCATATAAACGGTTTACCATGAACTATAAAAGGCATAGACATCAGCTTTTAGTAGAGCGCCAAATATATTTGTCAGTGCTCCAGGTTTGGTCAGCAGTTCACTAATCTCCAACCACAGCACAGCATCTTTAGTGTGTAAGGCTTAAAAAACATTTTTTGAGTGCTCTGCCTTTTCACAATCTCCAAAAATGTATATGAATTAATATCCTAAAAAAACATTTCCTCATTAACCTAAAAGATAACTATTTTGCATCCCAAATTTGATTTACTGACCTCAACTCCTGCATGGTTATAAATGATGCTTCTTTTTTATTGGCCCAGTCTTTCAGACACATCTGAAAATTAAAATAAAACTAACAAATTCAATTTAAATACTAATGACTAACAAGAGTACCTCCTTGAAGACCACCTCCCATATAAAACGCACATCAATAAAACCATTTTTATTGATTTGTACTTCATGTGCACATTTTTGAGGCCCAATAAATATGTATATATATTTATACAGTACATTTTATAAAATCAACCATTACATTTTGCACATGTGCAAGCAAAACACAACTGCAAACTCTTTATGTAGGCAACTTAACACTTAATGTAGGCAACTGCTCAGTGAGCTAATATAGCATTCTTGCTAGCTTACGCATATTCCCTGTCGAACTTTTTAAAACTACGCTACGTTATACTGTCACTCAAACTTTGCCACAAAGTAAAATGAGACATTGACTAACCTTGAGTCATTCTCTGCCAGGTGCTAAGCAAACATACAATGCGGCATTTCTAAACACAACAACGACGACAAACTCCTCACTGTTGGGCTGCGCATTAATTTCAACCGTAGTTCGCCTTCAAAATAAAAGCACAAATGTTAATATTACGAAGCAGTTAATAAGTAATCTGTTTTACATAAAACGAATAAACATGAAAATAACGTCTTTAAGTAGCTCATGTCTCATCAAAGTAAAGTAAAAAGTATTATTCACTAAAACTGTTTTTTAGGGACCAATGTTGATGCAAATTCACAAAGCACATCTTGCTTCCAACATAACTGAAGATGAACTAAAATAATAAATCAACATTATAGCACAGGGTCACTCTAAAAAAAGAAGGGCTACCAATGTCAAATCAATCAAACCATGTATATCTAATCATATGTAGCAAACATTAGGCCTCTGAAGCCAATGGACAGCTTCTCATTTTACCCGGTTGATTAACACAGTCTAAAGGTTAGAGGAGTTGCTTACAAATAGTTCTACTTGATTTTTTGAATGCAGCACTAGTTATTGGTTAGATTTATTGTTGGATTTGCTGCCAATGACAAAATACAGAATTTCACCAGACTTTTCCCTATATTTCTTTAGTGCAAAACACAAAGTAGTATTTCACCTGAATGGCTCTGTTGAACTTTCCCTGCTGCTAAAGCAGGTTGGAGGATTTCATGAAAGAGCATGATCTCCATTTTGACATAAACTGCCAGGATTTAGTGCTGGAGATAAATGTTTCGAGTGCTGTCATCCTGAGGGCTCCCATCTCTCTGTTTTATAGACTCTGGTATTCATTAAGCTTTCTCTTGCTGTTTTTAATGAAAAGTGTTTTACTTAAGCTCCCACCTCTCTGTTTTACAGAGGACTGTCATCTTTAAAATCCCCCCTATTCAGTAATACAGAAGAGGGTTAGTTAACCTCCCTCTTATTCTGATTTAAACATTGTTTCACTCGTGCTGACACGTCTGCTGTTCACTACAGTACAGCATCTTTGTTAGACTCACTTTTGTAATTATTATTCCACTAATTTCTCTCTGTGCCCTTTGTGGTGTAATTTTTGGCATAACACATAATACTTAATGGTGTAGTGCAGACTTTCATCAGTCAACAATGTGTAGGCCCATGTATTGAAACAAAGTGGTTTATTGCAGCACTACTTTGTAATCGAGATAACGTGTTCATTTGCTTGCCTGCATTACATTACTTTTAAAACACCCACATTATAAACACATTTTGCATTTCTTTTTGCAGCTGCTCCATTTCCGTCTCAACAAACTTTTGTTGCTTGGAGGAGAAGAAAGAAGTTAACTTTAATATCCCCTCCCATTCTGCTATTGTAAAACATTTTAACAAAATAATATTAATTTTGGCCAATTACTAACATTTAGATCAGGCCTGCATATATTTCACAAAGAGAAGAGTCGACAGTGGCTTGTCTAGTGTCACGTCTCCATTAACTCTGTTCAGCCCAGCAGGATTCAGCCACAGATGACATGGTTTAGGTTGTTTCTCTGTTGCAAAAACCTCCCACCCAGACAGCAGAGGAATCTCAACATATCAGGTAAAATTTGTTCAACGTGAACCGTCATTTAGTTGTAGCGTTCACAGTGTTTCTTAGCCCCGCCCCAAACCTATTCTTTTGTAAATTAAACATGCCTTCAGTAGCACTGGCTAATAAAGCTACAACTTTTTCATCATATCCAGGGAAAGTTCCATGTAGAATCAGAAACCATTAATCCTCCAAACTGCAGCTTTTGGACAGCATTTTGCCAGCATCATGCCAAGTTGTGAAACGTGGCTGGCTGAAAAGTGTTCTGACTAGGTTTGGCCCAGATCTCAAGACAGAGGAGAAGCTGGATCGGAGCCAGACAGCCCGGAGAACAGCTAAAGCCTGGTCAGTGGACACCAGCCATATGAATTCTCTGGCTGCAGCTGAACAAGCCACCAAAGAGACTCGCGGTGATGTTGATGGCTTCAATTTCAATCCCTCGACTACTGCTGAATGTTTTGGAAGCTTTTCTGTTATTGTGTCATTGGTAGCGGGTTATAAAATTGGAAATGGCACATATGTACTGTGAAAAAAGAAGCCTACACTGTTCCATCCTCTAATATCCTATCAGTCTTATTTGTGTTTTGTCTCTGGCTGTCTCTCTTCATATCCACCTCCCTCACTGTGTCTGCCTCCCATCTTCTCCGCCGCTGCGCGCTGACAGACAACGTCCTGCCTTCATTTATGCCTGCGGACTCTCTGACGAGCCACGTGGCGTGACGATGTTTGTTGTCAAAGCCTACAAATCAGGCCAACTCCAAGGGACCCGGGGTGAAGCGACATGCTCGCGCTCGTGACGGTCGTCAGCAGATAAGGCTCTATTGATTCAAACGGATCGCAACGCATCTGAGGAGGATTTATCAATGTGTCAATTGCCCACTAGCCAACCACAAATCACCAGCGCTGGCCAGGGCCCGGGGGATTTGCAGGAAATCCAGAGGATTGCGGGGACAGCAGAGGGAGGATCCTGAGTAAATAGCAACAGAACTCAGGGTTAAGTCCTTGCATATAAAAAAAACCCATACATGATGGACAGGCAGATGACACAATGTGAGAAGAGAAAAGTTTTACTGTGTATGGATGCACAACCACACACGTGTGTACTGCACAGACAAGGACACCTAGACGGCGTGTAGAAACTCTTTAAATATATACACTATAGCCATCCTTATCAACTGTTTAGAAATTCTGTGTATTCAGTCTGCACACTCCTAGAAGAAGAACATAGATTTATCACCCACAGTCTCTTTCTAACAGTTTAAAATTCACTAATGTCTCTATGTTTAACATGAACCAATTTACCAGCAAGCTTTTGTGTGTCTTTTTTTTTTACACGGTAGCTTCCAGCCTCTTATCACAAAAAAGCCGCCAAGAGTGTAGGCGTGTCTGGGTCCTAACCTTGGAGAATTACCAACGTCTGAAACCCCATTCAGATGAATAGTATGTTGCCTGTCTGACTGGTAGGCTAAGGAAGTTTTACTGCTGTCAAAGATTCAAACAGCTTCGTGCTACAGTATGTTTGGAAAGGATCATATGCTGAAGGCCATCAGCCCATAAACACATCAATAGGAAGTTTTCAAAATAAAGTTACACTTCATATGTACAGTTCTTATCCAATATCCTAAGTTCAGTTGTACAATTTTATACCTAAACCATCCATAATCTAGGTATCTACATTTTAACTGCTTTCAAAATACCTACTCCCTATTATTTTCTTATGCGGTGTGTACATAAACAATTTCCTCTGGGATTAACAAAGTGTTTTGAATCTTGAATCTTAAAATAACGAAGAAATCAGATTTTGATTGGTATTTTGATTAATAGTTATTCAGCTTACATTTAGATTTGATTCATATGAGAACAACAAAATAAAAGCAAAGATAACTCTCCAGAGATTCGACCCTTGGATAAAACCAAGCAGGTGCTGTATCGATTAAGAGGTCCTTAGGAGAACAGAAGCCACATAGACAACACCACTTTAATAATGCCAGGCTCACCTGTGCACACTAATGTTTGAAATCTGCACAGGTTTATCCTCCTGGGTCTTATGTGTTTACCATATAATGCAAACTATAATGTTCCTTCCATTGGCCACTGTACAGCCACCAGCCAAGCATTATGCAAATATGGAAAAATTAATGCAGTGTGGGAAAAAAAGTCATTGCCCTTGCTCCGCATTCACTAGAAATGAACTTTCTCCATTTAAATGAATTGAGTGAGGAAGTTTCCACGTTTAATTGCGTGTCTACGAATTCATTAAAACACTGTTCCTCTCTTTTCCTCTCTGCTCGTTTCAGAGTTAGAAGTTACAAGCAACAGTCAGAGGACGCTGTTTGTGTTACAGCATACAGCCATGTTTGAGGATAATACAGGTTGTCTGCTGTTTTAGAGCATTAAAACATGCATGGAGTGCCAGTGGCTGCAGAGGGCATTTCCGATTTCTGGTTTGCGCCCACAAGATTGCAGGATTAACCTAAAACAACATTAATTTCATTGTGTCAAGTGGGACTTTCTGAACACACACATTATATTCTTACACAGTATATAATAATTTAATCTTTAATTTAATATTTGGCCTGCCAAAAGAGTTATTTAAAGTTGTCACCTTAGTATTTGGGATCTTTATTACTAAAATTACTATTAATAATATTGCACGAAAACTGGTGTCAGACCTACATCTGTGTTTAATTCAACATATGTATTAATAAAGGGCTAAAAAAATGAATTATGTACAAGTTCAGCTGTTTAGTGCCTCAGCTCAATGGAGTCAAACAGAAAGTCAATATAATCACATAAATAGGATACCACGTTAAGTGACAAAAAATACCCTTAGTGGCGGAAATATTAAAACTACAAAATGCATTAATGACAAAGCAGGGAAACACATTTATTTACTGCACCCATGAGAAATTACATTGAAAAGGAAATTGAAGATGTGGGTTGTGACTTCAACACGCTAGCTGTATTCTACCAGTGTGGCCCGTATCCCCTACTGCTGAGCTAATTAGACCAATAAACAATCAGCGCACGGCACACATCCTTCCACTGCCTAACAAGAAGCTCGATCAATACTGGATTTCATCAAATCCACTGATATTGTTCAGTTTAAGTGAATGTGCTCCATTACACATCCTCTCACCTGTTGCCTGCCTGGCTGACAAATGTGACCACACTGACTGAAGTACTACACATGAGAGACGGCATTTAAGGACATGCTGCAGCTGAGACATCAAATAGTCAAAAACCCTTTATCAAAAGGCAAAGGTTGATTTAATTTGGTAAAGTTGTTAAAACATGTTTTAAACTTTTATATAATAAAATATTCTCATAACAATAAAAGTAATGAAAACACACTTTAGGTGTTTCTATTTAACTGTGCATTAAGTCACAGCATTTTTAATAGTTTAAATATGTGCAGGTTAATTTTATAATGATACCAAAAATATTTTAATTATCAATATCTGAGGAGACATTTGACATGTCTGCTTTTTTACAGAGCCATCTAACAGAGGCTACTGTTCATAATTTTAATAAATCCTGGGCACTACAATATTTGCACTCACAACCAGCTGGGTGAAGACCAACTTTATCATCTCATGCATCTGACTTATCAACCTGACTTTCTATGAATAAGATCTAACGTAAATATTAAAGAATATTGATGATAACCATCTATAAATTAAAGTTAAAACTTTTCTCTTCCAAAATCAGCTGCTCAGAGTTGTGGAGCTGTCGCTGGGCATTCAGAGTCCTGTTCAATGACATGCAGCATTGTTAGTTCATATTCAAGCCCAGGAGAAAACAGACTGTGCACAGCAAAGCAGAGCACAAAAAGACTAAAAGTTTTCTGACTAACTTTACATTAAACATAAATAACTGAATAAAAACACTGCAGGCAATTGATAACCTGCCACTGTTTATTCAGAATAGTTTGGTTGATCTCATTTCGCAGGAAAAACTGTGAACTTCATCAGAGTCAAAAAGCTGATCAGCAAAATGATGAAACACCCAGAAACCAGAGCAGAGGCTGCTTCTAGTGCAACTAGTCTGACGCATAGTGTGCCTCTCCCGCGTGCGCTGTGTCTGGTGCTGACCTTTTTTCTGCTTAGTGGTGAAATAGTTTTAAATTAACTATTTTTAGTTAAGTAGGCTATATAGCAAGAGGTACACTAGTTTGTATTAGCTGAGTTGGAAATGTAAAACTGTGTATGTAATTACTATCTAAGTTTATTATCACTTTAAAGAGAGAGGAGCACAAAGACTGTAAAAGCAGAATGATTATGACTATTGTTGAAGATAGAACATGAAAGAAGTCCGACAATTAAATGAAAAGTATGATTTTTAAATAATAAATTCTCCAACACGTCAATTTATTTGTTTTATTACCACTTAATGCCATTTTCCACAAACATTCCAGTATGATGACTTTTCCTCTGATGGCCCCTAAAGTAAAGATTTATGGATAGTATACGACCAAACTTGAAGCCTTGTATGATAAATTCTTATCTTATCTTCCGTTGTAATTTCTGTTTGGCACAATTAGTAAATGTTAGCATGCTAACACAATAAACTATAATAGTGAACAAAAGACGATAATCCTGTGCCCATCTGTGGGCTCATCCATCTACCAGGGTCCAGGAAATTCAATAATAAAACTTCCAGCACAGATTCATTTATTAACAATTGTACATGAACAAATTTGCAAGCAACACATACTTACTAAATAAGGGTCTAAATATCCCTTCAATGTTTGGGAAATGTTACTATCAAATTTAAATATCACCATGTTAGATTCCCATTGCTTCATGAAGCTGCTCAATTAGATTAAAATATGCCCCAAAATTACAATAGATGACATAAGCTAAACTCATTTATCACTGCACAACGGTATTTAAACCAGTCTCATACATAAATTGACTCTGATGTTGAAAATCTCAGCTGCAGTGAGCGGAGCTTCAGTGCGGAGTTCAAAGTCTGACTCAGAGACTCTTTAACAGGACACAAGATTGTTAGGATGCAAAGATCCAACCCGTGACCTCTCCATTTCAGAACACACCACTCTCATCGGGAAGAGAGAACAACAGGACATAGATGGGCTTCTGTGTTATCTGAGCAACAGCGCAGCCTGGAAGGAACCATGGGAAAGGGCCAGGAAAAAGGTGGGTGTATTGTCCAAGCATCCTGCTGGATGTGACTGACGCTCATTGTTTGACCAGAGGTCTTTTCTTACTTCATATGATTTTCTGGGAACATCCTCTGATAGCATCCCACGTGCAGCGTGACATCAGTGGGTCAACACAGTGAAATGAGACTAATATGTGATACCGAAGAAATCAGAGATCAAAGAAACGGAGAAGATAATTAAGATAATAATTCATTGCAATGGATAAAGCCGTGTTTGTTTTAACATTTGAGAATTGGCGTGTGACGTCAACCCTCATCAGCACTTCCAGTATTTACTCTATTATAGCTCTGGTTTTGGTCCTTACCAAACTCAAGAGGAAGGATCTAGGTCTTTATATTTATTTGCCTGATGTTTGGTTGTTTGTTTTGAGCTTCTTCTCTAAAAGAAAACAGCACTGCGCGAGTGAACCAAAACAGGCGGGTTGTGGTCTGTCAGCTACACCCGAAACTCAATATAAAGCTCCATAAGCCTCTGTAGGTTTGAAGACATGCTCTGCAGCATGTCTTTCGTGTGCCGTGACCTGTCTGACTTGTGTGTGGTCTGCATAAAGGACATTAATCACTGTCATTCATAATTTGGATTGAGACAGAACAGGGCTTTAACTCTACTACTGAGTTGTACTGTATGTTAACCTGTGCAGAATATTACCAACACAGTAAACTGAATTTCAAGCATGTTCTCACTGTTTTACACCAAAGAGCAGCTTTCTTGAAAACGAAAAAGGGAAAAACAGGCACAATAAAAGGTTTTCAGCTATGACCACAGATTGCTCGGGGTAAGGAGCCTTTTTTCCTTTTCTTTTGGAAACTATCAGTGCGCCCGCTCACCTTTTAGCAGTATTATTCTTTAATTTAGCAAAGAGGATGTAGGCAGGGAGTTTACTAAGGGAAGCAGAAGCTAATGTGGTACGGTCCTTTCAGTGACCGGCAGCATTATGAAAACATAGAATGTTTTTGTTTTTTAATGTGAGAGCTCTGAGCAACATTTTACAAGTGCACAAAAGTAAAAGTCCATTCGCTGTCAATAAGGCTGTGAATCACAATAACAACACATATTACAGACTCGGTTGATAGACAAATAAATAATGATGTTGTTTAGTCAACCCTGAGCCAAGTAAATAACACATGTGACAGACTTGTGTGAGGGAGCAAATGTACAGTAATCTACCCACAGGAAATGATCGTTTTTTTATAGTTTGTGATAAAATGGAGAGTTAACGCCACAATTAAAACCATCTTGCTGACTAATTAATAAACTAGCATCACTCGGGCAAGTTTTACTTTACTTTACTGTGCAGAGGCTCCTCTTTAACCAGGCCGCTACAAAATATTTCTAATTATTACATTTGAAGCCTTTCCCTTAGTTTTAAAAAGTGCTTAGAAAGTGATTAAAACTCCTCAGTGATACAACAGTTGATTGTTTTCCATCCAGCATTAATGGTTCAGATAGGGGCACCGTGATGATCAACACATTTGTGGTAATTACTCTCAGCCAGTTTCACACGTGTACACTGCAAAATGCCGACACACCTGAAATGCTTTGTGGGTTCAGTACATGTGTTTAGTAAAATGACTTTGGCAGTGTGCAATGGTTTATAAAAATAGTTCTTTAACTTAATTGGCTATCACTATTAAAGAAATCTACAGCATAGTTTTCACACCGTAGTTTTCATCAAGATTGTGCATTTAAGTTGTATTGTAATAATTAGCAGCCATTTTTTGTGCCGTTTATCTCACTGTTTATTTTACTTACCTAATGCATATATTCTAATTACAGAGAGGTTTTCTGTCTCTCTTTTTTTGTGGCATTCATGTTTCAAGTGGACTCAAGACATTTGTGGATCCTAGGAAGGAGGAAGAATAGCTACCGTCATAGCAGAAGCTAATAAGGATTCCGAAAAATAAGAAACAATCGCCTCTCGATCGCCTTGCAATCCTCCTCTGAGTCAAAAAGATCAATTTTAACATATAATTGTTTCTTTTGTTGTTTGGAATATACTGAATATGGTTTGAAAACATAATGACTAAAATCACCACTCTTACAGAATTGTTGTGTTAAAACAACTCGTTGCTCAATCTTCAAATAATCAACAGCAGATTCGATATTTAATCTTTTA
>JAUMHF010000002.1:17410545-17437465 GCA_032359275.1 Microctenopoma steveboyesi | reverse complement strand
TACAGAATTGTTGTGTTAAAACAACTCGTTGCTCAATCTTCAAATAATCAACAGCAGATTCGATATTTAATCTTTTAAAGCACTTTCCAACTGTGATGGACACTCGTCACTATTTTGTGACAATTTACAGATTTAGACATTGATCTTCGAACAAATCAATGATGATAATGATCATTGTTTGTGCCCGAGATCCTAAATGCAGAGAAATCTCCTGGTGTGTTCTTGGTGGCTCATCTTTAATCCCATTCTGTGAACCTTAACGGCTCAGTGCCAACTTGACCTCTTCATCATAAGCCTAATCATGTCAATCTGACACGCATGAGCCAAGCTGATGGGAACAGATCCACTTTGCCCCTGACAGGAACAAGGGATTTTGCCATAATGAACACTCCAGTTCCTCCAGTTCCACAGTTGAGTCAATGAGTCAGGTCTGTGGGCCCATTTGAATAATGAGAATGAGACTAACTACATGCAATAGACACAAGAATCCGATGAATGGCCTGCCAATCACTGTTACTGATTGCATGTCTATTCGCTGAGGAAGAGTGTGACCATTAGACCCACTGTCAGCAGCAGCAGTGAGGTTTCCGAGCACAGCCCTGTGGTATTATTGTGGCGCATCCATTAAAATGCTTTTGTTTCACCCTCTGTGTTGTAGTTTTACTTACAGTGTTATTCTGTGTCCCCACTCTCTGCCGCTGAATATTAATGTCTTCTATGCTAATGGCCTTACACCGGCTGAGGTCGGCCAAGCTCCTCCTCTGAATGTTAATCTGCTGCCTCATTTGCATACGCTTAAGTGTCAAATTCCCCCACAAATCATTGCAGCTGCCGCCGTACGGCGAGGCCAGTGCCCCCCGAGCGACAGCACAGAAACAATGTGGTTGCACCGTATGCATAGCATCAAATCCACATCAAAGCCTGTTTAGATTGCCAGGTCACAGCGGGTTCACATTGTGTAAAATGAAGGTAATGGGATAGCAGTCAGCCTGGTGCAGAAATACAGCCGGGCAGGTAATAAGTATGAATGGAGCAGGTAATAAGGTTGGGATCGAAACAGACCCAGAGTCATCACAGGAGCAGGACTGTTTAAGCTGCAGCACTGTTATGAGTTCAAAGGTGAGTGCTGATCCCAAACACACAGGACTTGTTGTGTTGCTGGGTTTTATTCTCACCTTATTTCCATTTTCTGAGTGCACGGCAGGTGAGAAGGTTGTTACTGAGCGCTGCGGCGTGCTTTAAGGGAAGAGCCTCGACTAAAAATAAAGCGATTAGCTTCGATAACGAGCCTAATGCCGACAACATGTCACAATATTTACACCTACTATGAAATCTGGAGGAGGAAATGTCATCATGACAACTCACAGCTGAACATTGTTTGCTTGACTGATTAGTTGATCATCAGAAAATTATTTGAGAGATATTCTAAGAATCATTTAATCCAAGTCATTATTCTACCTTCTCAATTAGGCAGATTATATGTTTGGGGTAGAATGTGATACTTAAAATCAAGTAGTTTTAGCATTTCTTTAAGAAATAAAACAGATGTGATTTGATAAAACGATTATTCAGGATAATAATCAGCAGATTAATCATTAATGAGCACTAAAGTCTTCATTTCTATAGTAGAGCTGGAACACACACACCTCGAGACCTTGAGTCCTGCGCCACTCGCACCACCAACCAATCAAATTCAAAAGACACTCGTGAATAAGACAAATAGAAGAATTTCTGGAACAAAGGAGTGACTTCAGTCAACTCGGTCGAAACTTTTCGAAAAGGAGGTGTCATACCGAGCCTCAGTCAGTTCCCCTGTTGAAAACTACCCAGAGCGATGGGAAAGCGAACCATAGTGAGTCATTTTGCTTCGACGGCGTGCGAGCGTGATCTGAGCTATTCTTATCCATCACAATGGCTCAATATTAAGCATCTTTACTCAGGTGCTAATTCTGATAAGACTCGTGGAGTTCTCTGTGACTGGACCAACAAAATAAAAAAGAAGGACAAGGACAAGGAAAGGAAAGGACAAATAATTGCTTCAATGCAACTCGCCACACAAAAATCCAACAATCATCACTAGTAGATGTTTCTTGGCTTTGTTTACTATGCCTTCTGTCTTCTCCTACAATTTAAAGTACACTTTTGAGAAGCCGTCCATCACAGCTCATAAAACATAATTTTACCATTATGATAGTTCCTGTCTTTCCTGATGATGTGCTGTGATGGCGCAACATGTTTGGCATCTCAGTGGCTTCGGCTGTTCGCAGGGTTAAATATGACGAATATTAATGTAATCTAGGCTTGTGATTGGTGCTGATAAAACTTGTTTCGGAGCATTAAATCACAAACAAACGTGTTATTGTTTATGCATTAAGTGGTCTAACAAGGATTTAAAGCTCTCTCTGTTGGTTTGAACCCAAACATGGGACACAATGCAGAATAACATCCTGCAAATAGTTTAACTTTCCAGCAATACTTTTTTTTTCATTCCAAGACTGAAACAAGATCCATGGGTTAACTCTATGTTTTAAAAATACAGTCAAGCTGCTACTTCCATGATCATAACTTCACTGTCTGCAGTGTCAGACACAGAAAGATGTGGGTCTGCAGCCACTGCTCGTAGCAAAACCTTGATGAAATATTCAAGAACATTCCAGCAGGACAATTCGGCTATTTTCTTCTAATGGAATCCAGATATATACTTTTTTGTGAGCAAGAAACATCCCAAACTTCCTGTTTAGAAACACCATCCTGACCCTGTGGAGCTACTGGTGTGGTCCTGTTTCTCAATAACAGTTCAACGTTATCATATGGGAGATGGATTGAACAGTTCAGTTTGAACATAAGCAGCAGAATAACCCTTTAGCTTCACAAAGAATATACAATTTGTTTGGCACGATTTCCTCCGCCTGCCTTAGTTAGTAGACATCGTATATTACTCTTTGTAAACTAGATTTATATTACAGCCTTTTTTCTTTTTTACAATACATTTTCACTCGCAGTAGGTTGGTGTAAACTGATGTCTACAGTTTTGCATTCATGAGGATAATTACTATATAATTTCGTTAAAAGCCTAAACTGAGCTCTATGGCACATCTGGACGCAAACAAATTGCTAAACTCAAGTCATTTATTTCCCGCTATAAGATGCTACTTCTTCCTCACCATATGCACCACCTGCATTTTAATCAAACAATAACCACTCTGCTAAAGAGAAGACATATTATACAGTCCTGCTACTAAAGAGAGAAAGAAAAAAGATGAGCAGGGGAAGGAAGATCTGAACCAACAGGAACAAAAAAATAATTATATTATTATGCAATTATATAATTTTGTCTGACTGGATGAATGGTTTAAACTGATTTGTGCCTATTAAATGTGTTTGTGTGCTCATATCATGTAACGTATCCATGTACAGTACACTTTCAACTGAATGTTTGTGCTGTACACACATTTTGCAGCATGTTAACATGTGCAAATGTCCTGTCACGCCGATGTGTGTGTGTGTGTGTGTGTGTGTTAGGGGGTGTGCACAGTGATTGCACTTGGTGTCTGGGTATGTGTGGTACGGGAGTTGAGGTCCACTGGGGCTTGGACCACTCCGTATGAATAATGCATTAGACCGGGCCGCTGCATCTCAGCAACATTGCCTTGGTCTGCTTAAAGTTGCAAGTTCCTCTTCAGGAAAGTCAGCATCATTCTGCAAGCTGCTGCAGTAACTCAGCTGGAGACCGGCTTCAAAATAATATTTCCAAAATGGCTCAAAACATCAATATATAATTCAAATTGCTCGTTTGGAATTAAATTCCAGCATTAAAGCCTCAAATAACAACTAGAAGTTATGTTATTTAAAATATATTATATATATATATAACATTTTTAATAGAATTGATAGGAAACTCATTTCATTGAAGATGTATTTTAATCCACTGTTTTCTTCTCTTCTCGCAGATTGTAATATATATTTAAGAGTCAACACAAGATCCAGGATCAGTATTTTTTGCTATGCACTGACATTCTGTGCATAGAACAATGAATCAATTGTTCAAGAATTTAAGTGATATTTAAGTAATATTCATAAAATACTAAACATAATCTGTGCAGTTTAGCGGCTAAAAGATGCATCGCTGTGACTTTTGCTGTAAAGATGCATGGCGAGGAGAACCTGACATGCTGGATGAACTTTCTATCTGCAGATTTAGACATTTGTGATCACAGAACAGATGCTGAAGACAGATGCTTGCTATATAATTCACAGCGGGATCACCAAAGGTTCAGTCTGAATGACACTGTACACCACAGTCGCTTAGCGCCCAACTAGTTGAAGCATCAGGAAACTGACATGAAATTAATTCACCCCATGCAATTATATCAGGATCATATTAATATGCAATTAGGGTCTGTTTCATTGAGAAAACTCCATGCACACGCAGAGTGATGAATCATAGATCATAGCATATATCAGTATTATGTTTTAACAGTTAACAGTGGGCAGACTCTCCACATTCTTGCAGGGCTTGAACTGTTGCAGGTTTTAACAGAGCAGACACAGTGCAAATATGCAAAACAAAAAAAACAGGTGATATGTAAATATATGCAAATATACTTTACGCACGTGACAAACTTCGCCTGAGTCTGGTTTGACTTAAATATGGTTTTAGACTTTCTTTCTGGCTTTTAAGTCTATACTTGGTTGTGGCTGTATCTAACTTCTTTCCAGTTATGGCACATTTGAAAGTGTTTCTCAGACCCACGGTGCAGCCTGCTGTTCGGGTTTCAGATGTTTGCGGGAACCTGAACCTCAGGTGGCTCACAGCTCTCAACAGACAACAGACAACAGTTTTAAGCCACGACTCATTGTCTGTCTACTTAAAATCCTCGTTTTTAGACACATCGCCGGCTTAAGAGGACCATACCCCCCCCCCCCCCCCCCCTTAGCTCAGTCTACACGCCGGAGTCTGTTTACTTTCACCTCAGGAATGTTTGGCACTTGGGCATCGCATCCGTATCTGCTGATTGACGGACCTACATACCGACCCGAGCACCTCTCTGCATGTGTCCAGCCTCTACATCCCGTCCCTCCTCCCTCAGGACGTTCAAACCCCCCCGTGCCCTCATGCCGGAACCGTAAACTAAGCGGGACCGCTCGGCGGTTCCCCCCGGCCGGCTCACCTCTGTGCGCGCCTGCAGCCGCTTGTTCATCTCGTAGATCCGATACTCTGGCTGGACCATGTAGGGCGAGTGTCTCCTGTAGAAGGGTCCGAACGGAGACGAGTAGAACGGGTCGTGGGTTGGGTTGGACATGGTGGCTCCTGGTGAGGCGCACGGCGCGATTTCAACATCCAGCGGGCACAGCCGCGCACATGGGAGTGCGATGCTCTCTGAAGACCCCCAGTGGGAAACTGCCGCTGTCGAGGCTGAGCTGCACTCTGCAAGTTGGCCTGTCTAGTTCGCTGCTATAGCGTGGTGCTGGAGGAGGAGGACGAGGAGGAGGAGGAGGAAGAAGGGTGGGAGGGAGGGAGGGAGAGAGGAACAGAGGAGGTGGGGAGGGGGGGCGCAAAATTGAAGAGGGGAGGAGGGAAGTCGTTTCCTGTTCCCTCAAGACCTACACTCAGTTTTGCACTCTTAGCAAAGTTCAAGTAAGATCTGTGCGCGCACAGTGTGTGTGTCTTTGTGTTCCCCAGTCTAAAGCGAGTCATTGTTTTAGTTTGCGTGTCCTGATGCTGCAACAGCTCTGACTGTGTACGATGAAAAGGATCCATGGAGACATCATCAACTTTTAATCAGCATATGGGAGGATTTAAAGACAACTTGAGGATTAATCATATGCAGCCATGTCCAGATGCATTTCACACAGTCACTGACATCACAAAGCTATTAGTATAAACTATGTATAACACTCATCTCAAGTAGTAACCTCAACGCTTTCATGCACAGTTACAGGAGTTGACAGTGTTGACAGGGGTCAAGCATTTTCAGTGAGTAACAGTCGTGTTAGGAGTTATTCATATTCTTGCAGCAGGTTGACTTTTGCATTGAAATCAGCAGAAAGACTTCGGGTCTCCTTTTGTAAAAAATAACTTTAGTCGCTTTCATGGCTAGGAAAGAAAAAGTACAAAAACATATTTTTCACAAAGTTTGTGTTGGAAAAAAACAAATTGATTTAGCACAGCAGGATTTAAGTGTGAAAAATAATTATTATTAAGAGGTAAAGGCAGAAAGACTGATGAGAGCACGTAGAACACATAAACAGTTTATTTTATGTATAACAGTTTCATGATACTATATTGATTGTGTTGCCTCTGGTCAATGCTGCTAATAACAGAAGCTCAGTACTGGGACCAACGCTTCAAGTGGCACAGTATGTGATTAAAGTTAGATGGGTTCACAGAGTCTGTTTACTCACTGTATATCATTATGACACATGCCGGTCATACCGTCAGGAACAGATCAACCCATTAACTGGACCCATATCACTCCTCCCCACCTGCTGTCTTGTATGTCACCTTCATGTAGCCACTCGTGGAGAGATATGTGCCATGTGAGCTCAATAAAAAAGATGAAATGCGTCAAAGTAGAAAACAAAATGAGCTTTTAATGCTTTTTTTACCAATGGGCGTGCGTGGCGTGAGTCTGCTCAGCTGAAACAAAGCTCACAGACTGCCAGAATACACCTTTTACAATTTTATAATTTACTCTCACTGATCGCCATCTAAAGATAATCCATTGCTATCAGCAGACTAATCAGTGCAGACCACGCTGTTTAACCACTCTACATTTCCCGCTGTGTCTTCTTCTTCTCTTGTAGTGACTTCCTACATTTCCCAGAATTATCCTGGATTGCTCAGACAGCTGGTGTCTGAACGTGTTGTGTCTGCTTGTGGGCTGTAAAACTATTTAAACCATTAATGATTATGCATGATGAAGATGCTTGTGATTCATTTAAATGTGCCTGTAATATTTAGCAGAAACATTTTCAGTGCATTATTTATTAAAATGTCATAAGCTCACTGTTTTTGATGCAGACATATTGCTTATAGTTCACATTATGACTAGTTTGCATAACATTTATTTATGTATGTTTATTATATTAACAAAATGCAAACAGCATAACACAGACCAGTTCCGATATATATCAACAATCCACGCAACACATGTCACACATGTTTCCTGTGGCATACGTGTCACTAACATGTTTCATTTTCACACGAGACACTCCAGAGTGCATTAAAAATCGGCACGCCGATTAAGGTTTGTTCCATGTTCTCCTCCGTGACAGCCACAAGAATCTAAAAATAAACAGACACTCAGGCCAGCCGTAACGTTGCAACCAAGTCTCACATTAACTGCCCGCACTGGGAATTAATGAACAGCATTTATGAAGTCTGACTTTTAATCCAAAATGGCTGAATGGGGAGAGGCAGTCTGAATCGAGTGAGATAAAAGTTGTAATCCAAATGCCTCAGGCATGCGGTGGGGTAATTAAAAAAAAAAAAAAAAAAAGTTTGAAAAATCTATTAATAAACCTTTAATTAAAAACTACATTTTTAATATCTCAAGACCTTTTCAATTGACATTTCTAACAAGATTTGGTTGCTCGCCTAAAGCGCTTACCACTCAAGTGTGGCTGCAACACAGTACATTGAAGTGAACAGCTCATTTAACAGATTTCAGTATCAACTTGGTTGCATTGTGCAGATGATCGTAAACAGGGCTTGTAGGGCAGCAGAACATGCGAGAGGTTGTGCTGCCCCCCCGATTTGCATGATGCACAGTACAGTGTGGTCTTATACAAACACACAGACAAGAACATTTTCTTCTTCACCCCACACTGGCTGCTCTTCTAAAGACAAACTGGATTCAGAGCTTGCCTTTAACATCACATATTTTCAGATTACCTGCTTGGCACACTTTACATATTTAAAAACACGTCAGCATCATTTCTGTGAGACGTTGTTATGATGCACATGGACACTGTATTTTCATGTCAGATATAAGGTATGTAGTATTGGAACGCATCAATCCGCACCTGAAAACTAATCCTGTTTGAGTAACCTGTGCCAAAAAACAACCTGCACCGCTGTAGTTTTCCGCACAGTAAATAGAAAATTAACCCAGATACTTCGGACCTTTTTTTAAAGATTTATGTCTTCAGTAGGCAGCAATGGGCTTGGGACAAAGTGCCAGAGACAGTATAAAGAAACTAAAGTATTTACCAACAAGTTCTTTTATTTTATTATTTTTTTTATCTTTAGGAAGCAAAGTGACTGGAACCTCCACACGCATGTTCGTATCCTGTGTGAAGAGGTTAGAAACTCTCTGATGGTGTTTTATTCCCGAACCTTTAATCACTTCTTGCTGGATCAGTCAGGTGTGGGCAGCACTGTGAAGTAAAGTGAGGATTTCTGAAGTGAACTGACGTAGACAGCACAGCACGTAGAATATTGTCTTAAGAAAGCAGCTCAGCCAATTAAGGCCGTTTTACTCGTTGATCACTGATAATCTTTTTGTGAACTCAAAGAATGATCATTTTCACTCGGGTGGGAGTGTATTCTGTTCTGACCTTCATTTTCACACTTTGTATTTTTCTGTGTGCAGAAGGTTTATTTAACTAAGTGGCAAAATTAACAGTTCAATTTTGCTATTATTTTACTCTAGTCTGTTTGTCTGTCTCTATGTGGAGGAGTACTTCTTTCAGTGCAGATCAAAAGATAAAAATGTTCCTAATTTGTGAGTTTTCTGTTCTGTTTTTTACATACTATTGAGTATTTATCTTTCAGTTCTTTTCATAGCAGGCTTTTTTCGCCCTCAGGGACAACAAAGTTGAATCGAATTCATTTCAGTTGAACCGAACTGAATAGGAAACCAAGTGTACCTTGAGAGTTTGTGCTGTTGTATCCTGTGCGTGTTTTGCAGAATGTTTCAAACCTCGACCATTTGTTAAATGCACAAAATGCATCAAGGATGAAGAAGGGGACGTGCTTTTAGTTGTGAAACAGCAAGGTGAGGAAGACAAAACACTTGTGGATGAGAATGGAAATGGGTCAGGACACATATAGACACTCTGCTTCTGCTGGGTTCCCTCTTGGTGTTACTATGGTAACATACCCTATCTCCCTACCTACCTACCTGCCTGGCTTCAGCACAAACTACACACCCTAGCAGCCGTGCTACAGGTTTTGCACCTGAACGCATCGATACTGCTCCTGTTCGGGTAGAACCCGGAACACGTCGGATCCTGTTTCACAGCAGAGCATTTAAATATAAAGTTGTGGCTGTGTTTGATGTAGCTGCTGCTGGTGTGAACAATCGTTTCCCTTTTTATTTTTCACTGCGAAAAAAGACAAACATGTACCAACATGCAAAATGAAAAGCTGGGATGAGGAGTTGGATTGTGTTATTAATAAAAAGAGCGCTAGTGATTGACAGGCAAATGATGAAACTGAAGCGGCTAAAAATAGAGCAGATGTCACAATGCAACACAATGTTAAGGCTGCAAATAAAGTACTGAATCCTACTGAGCGAGTTATTCCTTCTCTTGTCTAACTCCGACCCCGAGCTGGTTGTGGACTCTGCTAAAAGTAAAAACTTGCAAACTCAACTGTGAACACTGTGAAGTGTGTCCCCTATTTCCAGCACACAACTGTTTTCCAAATATGGATGAAATATACCCCGGATGCTGGAGCAGCAACTCAACTTCTATGGTGGAATCTCATTAGCATCGTAATAGCTTCCAGGCTCATTTGCATTTTGCCGTGAGTGATTTTTTTCTTTCTTTCTTTCCTCTTCACTGCTGGATGGAATAATAATAATAAAAAAAGAAGTAAAACTTTGAAGCACCATATTTTATTTCATTATTTAAGTTAAACAAATTGTAATTGAAAAGCACTTTTCAGTTACGCTGTTTCCTCATACCAGTGACAAATGAGTCTTACAGTCATGTCAAGCAATTATGGGAAGACACACAGAACTACAAACTAATATTTGCACACAGGGATGGCAAATGAGAGTAAATAGATTAATACAAGAAGTAGAGGCTTTTATTTCTATTTCGGAAATAGTCTGCGTGTGTAAAGGTGTTTAAAATCTTATTTGCACCAATATACTGAACTCTAGTGGTGAAGTGACACGACGTGAATCCATTATTGAGCTTATAGTCACCAACAACTGAAGGAAACGATCGAGAAAACACACGTGCAGATTGAAACTAGGTTTCAGAGTGATTAACCAGGCTTCTGTGGAACCTGCACAAACCCTTTTAACGAGACGGACACACAGCCTCGCGTTGAATCCAGGGATACTGCTCGCAGTGCAGCTTGTTAGACCTCCACACTCTTTTCTTATGCTGAATTTTTTTGCAGCAAAGCAGCTCAGCGAGCAAGGAGTTAATATTTTCAACCACTTCTGCCTCTGACACACACACACACACACGCGCGCGCGCACACACGCACACACACTTGCACGTTCATATCCCCACAACCCATCACCCCTGATGACACTCAGACCTGCGCACACTCCCACGCGCGCACACACGCACTTGCACACACAAACCCATAATTCCCAACTCCTCCTCCCCCTCTCCCTCCTCACCCACCGCCTCCTCCTGCCTCCCTAGGCTCACCCTCCCCCCTCCTCATCCTCCTCCATTCTCCATCTCTGCCCCCCCTTCCCCTCCTTCCTCCTCCACCACCACCACCACCACCACCATCACCACCCCCCCTCAGGTCAGTTAATAAGCGAGCCTGAGCCTGTGCCTCAGCTTGGCTGTCTGGAGGACATGCAGAGCAGTGTCTCCTGGGAATTGGCTCATGCAGAATGCTGCTCCGCCGAGAGAATGGAATTTTACCCTCGCTAGGGCTCCCAGCCGCACTGCACAGCAGGAAACCTGATAGACGCACACCCACGCCTGTGCACGAGCATGCACGTCAACACGTGCTGCGAATCGGCACACAAACATCCCCGTGTTCACACAATCGTCATGGTCCCAAGAGTGTATTTCCTGAGACATCTCCCCTCTCCTTTAAGTAAAGTGACCACAACCTAAGAAAAACACTTATTTTTTCCCTCTGAATCATCAAAGAACAATCATTAACTTAATGGTGACACAGTCTTTGGGGATATGCGGTGATAGCCTGCGTGGCTCAAAAGCCTCCATTTCACTCCAGGAAATGTAAACACACACGGTTCTGAATGCAGGGACATCAGTGGGTACAGTGCTGCTAATGAGTTGCCCCGTAGATTTGGAAACAGTGGCTTTTCTACACTTCTGCCTCAACTTCAAGTGTTGAGAAAGTCACCCCCCCCTCCACACACACACACACACACACACCCTACTCCGCTTCTTTCATTCCTCCTCAAACCCACAGCTCCATCTATTGGCGTCTCAGCGTCACACGTTAAAGTCTGTGAGGAGACGCTGAAAGGCTTCAGTAGTAATGAAAAGTTTTTCATGTTTCACGTGAATTAAAAAAAGAAGAATGATTTATGAAAGCGTGTTTGAATCGTTAAGGAAGAAGTAGACATCATGACGCAGAAGCAACCAAACGTTTCCTCTGGCTTCATACAAGCCTCGGTTTGGTTGTGTAAATGAAATGTTTTTTGCCATTGAAAATGTCTGTAAATGTGACCCATATAGGACAAAATGACAGGGGTCTGATGATTCATGTTGCCAAGCCATGCTGAGAATGATTCATGCCTTCAACAGGATTGTATTTACTCTGGGAAAAAAAAAACACAATATTCACATGTACACAACGAGCAGGCAGAGCAGAGAAATCTGTTTTGGCTGATGTGTTTTTCAGATTCTGTATCTAATCACTGTGTGCGGGGGTGAAAGGTGAGTTCAGCATTAGTGATTATGATGTTTTTTCTCATCTTGATCAGATTTAGCTGGGTAAATGGAAGGATCGGATCCAATCCCCTTTCCCATGGTTGTGGTAGAGCATGTGTGCGCAGAGTCTGGACACGAGCCCCAACGAGAGAAATCTCACCACCTTCATGTGTAGATTACCTCCACTGTTCCAATGGGATTACCAGTCACAGATTGTAAACCGGTGTCGCAGCGGGATTGAATTGTTCACAGACAAGACGTTTCTCATAACGTTTCCTCGCTGTCAAACAGAAATGTGGGAGAGCTTGGCTTGTCAAACATCTTTGAATAGGAGCCAATTATAGGCTGTGCTCAATGTGGTTTGGACCTAATCATAAACATGACAATACTTATTTTTCTCCACCCTCTTCTTGCCTCAACAAGGAAATATAATCCACGAAAATAATATTTAAAAGAGGAGGCGATAGGAGGTGTAATGTAGAGACACACACCCTAATTGTAAATGAGATTTTTTTTTCAAACTAAATGTTATTCTCCACCCCCAAATACACCATGACAGTGGTGGAAAGAAATGTGGAAATGGTAGAGCAAAAATAAAAAAAAGAGAAGAAAAACCATTTAGAGACACACACACACACGCGCACACACACACACACACACACACATGCACACACACACAATCGCAACCTTCACTGAGCACTTCTCCATGAAATGCTGAAGCCAAGGTAGCATTTACACAATGAAAACATTTCAAACACTTCACGTAGAAAATATTCCTACACTTTTAGCATTGTAAATATTTCCCATCTGCACCATTTGTCAGGTGAAGCACACAGAGGTTATCATTATAATTATTTCTTCTTCTTCTCCTCTCTCTCTTTCGTGGAGCACCTCCAGTGAAAGAGCCCAATATGTCTCGGCGCTGGCTGTTTGTAGTGCAGCAAGCCGAGGCAGCAGCGCTCTCTTTGGGATTTAGCCTTTCAAAAGTCCTCGTCAGATTTGCAGCGCAGACGTACTTCTGCTGCCTGCCGCCCCCACATCTCTGCCCCCCCACCCCACATCTCCCCGTTCCTCTAACCACCACCACCACCTCTCCTCTCTCCTCCCCCATCAGCCTCCTTCCCCCTCTCTCTTCTCTCTGATCACTCTGCTGCAGATGTTTTGGATATATTTTCCTAGTGAGGAAGCTGCGTCAACTGCCAAGTGCCGACAAAATGCCCCCCGGTCGTCTCCTGGAGTCGTGGTGAGGTGGTGGTGGTGGTGGTGGGGCCAGCCAGCGGTTGGCGAGCTGGATGCTGGTGTGAATGACGGCCAACATTCCTCAGACAGAGAGAGGTCATGAGTAGGTTAGTTCCACTGCCTCCCAATGTGAACATATCAGGATCCTAATTACTCAGCGTGTAAGCAGCAGCGAGCTAACATCAGGAGAACCTCGTTATGAACAAAATGATTAGAAAGAGCAGAGAAATAAATACAAATGGCCTTATCGCCGTGGTGGTTTGCTGTGTTCAGACACTCAGGGTTTGTTTGTGGGTTCTGCACCACACTGTTGCAAACATTTGCTGAAGGGATTTCAGGTTCAGTGTGGCTGGACCGGCCAGCTCATTAGCTTCCCAGCTCTGTGGCACGGCATCACAACAACTCAGGTGCAAAACTTTTTCCCTTTTTTTTCCCAGACAGAAAAAAAAGAGAAAATTATTGTTGTCATAACACAACTCCATGTGTTCCCTTTTCAACACAGCAAATTTCCCAGTTTTCGTAAGTGTTGATTGTTCAGCGACAATTATTTGTGAGTGTTGATTATTCGTTCATGCAGTGGATAAGGTCTGGAGCCTGTTCAAAACTATCTGAAAGTGTTAAATGAGGTCTGATGGGGATGAAATTGCACAAATACTGGAACAGTGATAAGTGTTAACAGTGACAGTGTTGCAGTTTTAATATATTCATTCCAGCAATATCAACTGTAGATTAAATTTTAATCAGTTTTTCACTTATTGGCATCATAATAGTTTTAAAAGAGTATTGTTTTTTTATCAGTGTTCATTTATTCAAGCATTGTTCTTTCTACTGTGCAACCAAGCATAAAACATTTCACGTATTAATTCTAGTCCAGTCAGATCAAGATCAAGGTTCTGACGTGTATTCAGCAGCTTGGTTTCACTGTGTATATGAGTCCAAAACCGAACAAAAAGTCTATCATTAAAACCAAACCACCATCTGGTGTCTGATTAACTAGCTAACTAGAAAAGTGTCACATAAAGAAATGCACTAGCACTTTAGTTTGAGCAACATCAAGCAGAGAAAACTTGAGTATTGAATTTTCCTGTTGCTGCCTTAATTTCACAGATCATGGTGTTTACGAGATTTCCCGCGTCTAACAGATGAAGAACGTAGAAGTACAGTGAGAAAGACTCTGTGGAGGAGGTGAACAGGTAATTTCAGTCTCATTATAGAGCCTGATTTAGAAAAAAACCTGAATGTCTGATATTTTATCAGGATTTTTCTCCTACGAATAGAACATCTGTGTCTTTCATACAGCTAATCAACACATCTGTCAATTAAAACTGTCAAGTAGCATATTTTACCCAGGAAGACATCTGCATTCTTAGTCAACATTCATATATGCATTAGTTAGTTTAAAAACATCTGTATCTAGTTCATCACCATCTGTAACATCTGCATGTGCTTATATAGATATCTTAATCGGCAACACATTTTGCTTAATTAAACATATTAAATTGTCATGGATCAATAACCATGTGTGTAATATGTTGTTTTATCAATATGTTTCTGCACCGCATCTTTAACCAACAACCATTTTCTGTGGAGGACATGGCTGATGGGAGACCAAACTTGATGTTCAGGAGAGAAAGAAAGAAAAATAGCTGGCTGTGCTGCTACCATCCCCCATCTCGTAGGCATGGCAGCAGCCTCGCACATGCGCCTGCACACACACACACACACACACACACACACACACACACAAGCACAAGCATACAAAGCACACATACATATACTCACACACACACACACACACACACACACACGCACAACCCATCTCTTTCTGCTACCTGATGTGAGGCAGAGAGAATATTCCAGAAACCCAACACAATGAATGTTTTTTTGCTATTCATACAAAACAGAAAATCATGCTGCGCTGGTCCTAATTCAAATTAAATCCACACATGTATTTAAAGCTGCTCAATTTAATCCCATGGATCAATGTTAAACTGCTGGAGAGTGAAAAAAAACAGTGGGTAGGGAAAAAAGTTTAAGGTATAGCTTCAACGCTGAATAAATAGTGTTTTAAGAGCCAGACTGGAGCAGTGTTTGAAGGCAGAGAGCAGCTGTGGTGATCTGGGGTGCTCCTGCTGCCTGCCCCGCACCTTCATAATACAGCACACACAGCCGCTCAGGCATAGCTAATTCATTTTGGTCGCACAAGGTTATTTCTTGGAAATTTGGTGAGATTTCAACAATGTTTTAATCATCTGAACATCCATTCATATAAATCTTGTTTTCCTGATGATGTTGTGCAACTGTAATGAGGCAGATTCAGGATCTGTGTACGCTTTGTTTCTGTGTGTTTAGGTGTAGCCAGGTATGCGGGTCTGCTGGACTCTCTCTTAGCCCTGAAATCATGCATTTTAATTTTGCTCAGTATCTTAAATAATGAGCATTTGATTATATTTAGTATATTCTTTGCATGTGGGTTCTGTTTTTTATGATGCTGCTATCCCAGTCTAGAAAAAGATAAAAAGCCATTTCTAAGGCTTTGGAACTTCAGCAAACCATGGTGAGAGACATTATCCACAAATGAAAAGAAAAGAGAAAACTTAAAAAGAGTGGTGAACCTTCCCAGGAGTGGCTGGCCTACCAAAATTAATCAAAGAGCACAAGGATGACTAATGCAGGACTCTTCATAAAAGAACTAGAACAACATCTGAAAAACTACAGGCCCCATGAACCTAAGTTAAAGTCGGCGTTCATGATTCAACAAAAATGAAGACACATGCAAGTGGAAAATGGCATCATGGGAGAAAAAAACTTCTTTACTTTTCATTTTACTTTATTATCATCAAAACATATGGGCAAATATTCTGTGGACTGATGACACTTTGAAAGAGGTGCCTCCCATTACTTCTGATAAAAACTACCACAGCAGTTCATAACCAACAGTCAAACATGGTGGTGGTAGTGTGATGGTCTGGGGCTGCAATAAATCTCACACATAGCAGTACTATTGTTTCAAAATATTATATGTTAAAAGCTATATAACAAATAGCAAGTAAATTGTTGCATCTCATTTTCTTAATTTGAAACCAAAGACAGTGTTTTGTACAGATTCATAATTAAATATTCTTTTTTTTTCTATCAGATTTTAATCTGGGGGGGGGTGCAACAGAAAATATTTGAGAACCACTGCCATAATGATGAAATGTGACTAAATTAGACAGAGACCAGATCCTTCTGTACACATACTGTTGTAGGTCCACAGTCAAGTCAACATACAGTTCGTCCTTCATGTGGCTCAAAACCAACCATTCCAGGCCCTGAGAGAGCAGGCGTTATTTCCTTTGCTTGGCAGATGCTTTTATCCAAAGCGACTTACAAGGAGCTAACGCTGTGTGTCTGGCTCAGAGACACACCTGACACATTAGGAGTCAGATGGGATTTGAACCTGCGCCCTTTTGCATCCCAGTCTGATGCTTAACCCATTGAGCTACCAGGCCACTATAGTCATAGATCATACATTTTGTGGCTTTCGGCTTTTTCGGCACTAGGACAATAGACAACCTTAAACAGACTGGCACCAAAACTTGGAAAAGAGAGATCTAAAAAATATATGTCAGCACCATGGTGAGTTCCAGAACACACTCTCTTAGAAACCGTCCTGGGATGTTGTCTAAGCTTGCTGCTTTCCTAGGTTTGGTCTTCCGTAATATGCTTCTAATGTACCACCGACACAGCCAAGGGCAGCTCACCTGCTGAAATCGGGATCTTGGTGCTATGGGAGGAGTTAGATGACTTGAAGCAGGCAGAGCATCAGGTAGTGATGGACCCTGAGGGAAGTTCACGTTCTTCCTTTTCTCACCGTTGATGGTCTTTCTACCTTTCCACATGCATCAAGGGTCATTGGTGGCAAAATGACCCTTTGGACATGGACTGCCCTTGCCCTTTTAATGGCTGCATCCATTCCCTTTTTTAAAGGCTGCATCCAGGTCCCTCCTTGCTGCTCTCAGTGCCACTAGATCCCCATACCATTAAAATATAGCTCAACTCCCCACTTGGCCAGGGTTTCTGGTTAGGACGGATGTTTATCACCTTTGTGGTGGCATAGTCCTACGAGTTTACCTGCCCTCGCGGGTTGCTGCTTCCCTGAATACCTGCCAGTTGTTTTCACTTGTTGTTGGAGCTTAGAAATAGCTTCACTGGGCAACACACTGATGGTTTTCCATGTGGGTTTGTTGCCCTTTAACACAGGGTGATGCGTAGGAACCAGCAGTTCGCATGACATGACCAGAACGGTAAGATACTGTACCTTAACTACCATAACTTATTTCCAGTGCTATAAACAATCCCAGACGTGTCACAATAATTACTTTCTATTGCTGCACAAGAACATGATACCATTATTAACACGTCAGTACGTTGTGTGTGTTTAGAATAGTTTTGTATTTCTGTAAGTTTCTATAACCAACTGTTTTGTGTACAAATGCCTCTTTGGTGTACTGTTTGTGTGTTCTCCCACTGAGTCTGTGTGGGATTCCTCCCACAGTCCACAAACTTGCAGGTCAGGTGAACTAAAATATATTGAGCCTCTAAACCGGCTGCAGGCTCTGTATGTAATAATGTAGTATGTATGTGTAATACTGTGCACACATGTCTCTTAACACTATTTAGCATTTATACACAGAATATTCATATTTAATAAATGCTAATAAGCATTTAAACCTAAATTAAGAATTTACATATGACAACATTATCTTCTCTCTGTTAAAGTATAATATATATTATTGTGTAAAACAAATATATTGTGCATGCAGCACCCCACATTGATTTAGTACAATATATTTGCTACAGTTGATACGTTTGTGATTTGAACTATCAAAGAATAAATCTAAGAAGATTGCAAATGAGCTTTGCAGCAGACAGGCTGAACCCAGACTTACCCCATATTGCTGTTTACAAAACATTATGATTTTCAAATAATTAATCTTTGACAGACCTGTTTACCCAGCAGTTTAGACAGTGGGTTTCATCACTGTTAGAACTGAGATTGTGCAAATACAGTGTGATTAAAATGTTTTTACCCCACTTGTAGTTTTTAAACTTTAATTGTTGTAATTATTATTTACAAAATAAAATCATGGTCCCAAAAAGACGACACAATGGAGTCAAAAGCACACTCTAAGTAACTCAATGAGCACATTACTAAGAAGCAAAGGTCAGGGGATGGATACAAGGAAATGTTCACTCACTGAATATCCCTTGGAGTACAGTTTATGGGTCATTACAAAATAGAAAGAATATGCCACATTTGTAACCTAAGCCTGGTTCTGCTGGAGGTTCTGTTGTGTTGAGAGTTTTCTTCTACACTGTCTATTAGTGCTTGTTCAAGCAGGACTGTTGGGTTTTCTGCATTACTCTGTATATACATATTCTGTGAGGTCTTAAGCCTTGAGCTGACTTGGGTTGAAATTTGCCGACTCATAAATAAAATTGAAATTAATTGAAATATAGGAGGGGGGCAAAGTTGACAAAATATCATTTTAAATATCAGCCAGATGAATGCATCTCTTTCATCTCACTAGCGTGTAGGTTTGCTCTCTACAACAGCAGAAAAATCAGACTCTATGCAGTGTTTCATGTCATCTCTGGTATTGACTAGTTGTGCAATGCCTTAATGTCAAGGCTATCACAATGTGCAATTAAAGCTCTCATCTCCTCATGTTTGACCACCACGTCACAGCAACGATCTGTTCTATGCACTAGCATCAGGTCCAAAGTTCTGACCTTCACCTACAGAGTGGTCAACTGAACAGCACTTTCCTACTTTACAAAGCAACTTGTGCTGGGTGTCTGGCACTAGCTCCTTGTAATCTGGTAGGGGATGAATTAGAAGTCAGGCAGGGGTTTTGAACCTGCAACCTTCTGCATCCCAGTCTGACGCTTAACCCACTGAGCCACTGAGTTGCATCTGCTGGTGCCAACACCACACAGAAAAAAATCTTAATCAAAGTGTTCTGATTTAGTCAACAGCCTCGCTAGCGTTCAGAAAACTGATGAAACAGAACTGTTCTGCAAAAGTTTAATAATGATAATGAATACTTTTTTGATCCCTTTGGGGAAATTGTTGTTTGGACAGCTGCTAGACCTGTGTCTGCACTACTACGGTCCAAGGACACCACGACATGTAGCTTTGTGGAGACGGAGAATTGAACCGCCGACCCTTAGGTTGGAAGACGATTGCTACGCTGCCCCAGCTATCCCTGATATTTAACAAAACATACAATTGTTTACTTTGAAACACAGCATCTGACAATTGAGTAAATGTGAATTATCAATAATGAATCTTCTCCACAATAAGCATTTTTTGACAACTTGACAGTGAGGGAGGCACATGGAAGAAGAGAGAGGAAACATGCAACAAGGATCCCTGGCCCAGGACCCAAACCTGCAACTGAGAATTTGTGGCTGGACATGAAAAAGACGACTCACTGATGGACACTGAGCGGCTATTCAAAGAAGAATGGGGGAAAAAAGTTTCGCGTAAATGTGAAAAGCTGTTTGAGACAACCTCGATGCTGGAATTACTGCCAAAGATGCCTCAACTAAATACTGAGTAGAAGAGGATGAAGACTTACATACAGCCACTACTTTCCGTTTCATATTTGTATTAAACTAAGATGATAAAGATGTTAAAAGAATGGGAGAAAAAGAACTGCAGACTGTTGCTCATTAGGTTGTGTCCTCACCTCCTTTTGTTAAAACGGTCCTATCCATGGAGGTTTAACTATCCACAGCCAACTGGACTCACATATCATGGCTCCCTGTTTAATTTATCCCTGCTGTTTCCCTCGCCAAGTTCAGCCAGTGTCTTTGTGTCTTCAACAGTCCCCAAACAATGCCTTTCCTTCAGGGTTTTAGTAATTGACAGCGTCCCAAAGACAATCAATAGTGCTGGACTAGCTACTATCTTCAGGCCTGCTGAATTCTGGACTTTGCATCAGCTGAAAGCGTTTACTGAGCTCTGGTCTTACCAGCATCCAGGTGTAACATGGGAATGGATATGTGTTTGAATAGAAGCCCAAAGCTTCTGGCAAGATCAATGCCAATCAATGCTCAGGCCAGGGCACCAGATGAATTGTTTCACCTCAGAAAATGAACCATTCCTGACTTCAACCGGCTCGTATAGTTCCCCCTAAAACAATGTGGAGAACTTAGAGTTTAGTCTTTTTTAAGACTGTGGGAGGCATGGGGGTTTATGGGGGAGGAGGGTGAGAAGGGGTGTTCTCTAATGAGCACTATAGAGCGTGTACAGCCACGTCAAAATGAGAGGAAACAGACCTCCCACTAAATATGAATACCAGAAAGATGCAAATGTACTCAACAGTGAATTTATTATTCTGAATATGTTCAGAAACAAAAGGCTTCTGGAAAACAGAGGGAGTGAAAGTGAACAGCTCCCCTCTGCTCCTCACTGCCTAAAATAAATAAAAAAGGGAGACAGGGAGAAGGAGAGGATGGGAGAGATATGGAGAGGGAGGCGTCTGAAAAAAAGAGCTAGAGCAAGAGCGAAAACTATAGAGAGAGAGAGAGAGAGAGAGAGAGAAAAAAAATCCTGGGCCCCGTTTCTTGTATTTTTTATTTTTTTAAGCAATGGCATCCTGTGTTCTTGGATGTGTCGTTGCTATGGCAACTGTAACTTGGTGACCTCGTTATTTCTGCCTAATCCCGCACTGAAATTATGGTTGCTCCACCCTTTTGCCTGGCTGCCCTGATAACATAATCATTGCAAATGAGGCAGGGGAATGGAGAAGAAGTAGAAAAAAAATTGGCACAGCTTGTTATTTTATTTTATATTATTTCATTTTATTTTTTTTACCAGATCCCCACAGGCTTCTGTAATATATCACATAGATTCCCCAATATACTGTACATTTAGTGCTGCGTTTAGTGTTTCGCAATATTTGTGCAACAACTGATGAAGGGGCAGAGTAATTAAAATAAGCACTTAACAATAATCGTCTGTGAGTGGCTGATAAACTGTATTGATTTCAGGTCAGTTGTGAGTTCATTACAGTGGAATCTGTGCCAAGTGAACAAAACTGCTGTCACTATCAAAGTCTGGGTGTAAATGAAGGCCAGACATGTCCACTGTATCACATATACACACTGATACATGCACGCAGACACACATAAACACCTGAATTATTGATTTTAGTGTTTGATTAGATTCACTTATTGGATGGGGCCTGAGAAACACTGAAAAATTGATGGATTTTCTGAAATAAACATGCAAACTAATAAGAAATCCTCATTCATACCTATTCAATAATTCACCAAATTTACATATTATTATTGGCACATCTCATTACTCCGGACACAGACACACTTATATATTCAAAATTTTTATTAGTTGGGTATTCTGTTGCATACATTTGCATGAATAATGAAGGACGAGGCTCCTTTAAAGTCGTGATTCAAAGAAAATCCCTCATTTAGGAACATAAAATGTCTTTGTGTGGTCAAATAGGCCACAGGGTCCGTAACAACTGAATTGTTTACATGCACTTACTGGAGCAGTGACTAAAATATACAAAATCTCAAATGTTTTACATCTAGATAGATGTTAGATTTTGTATTGTTTTGTTTTTTTTGTTGTAAAACATTTAAAAGTGACTCAGTGTTTTTAATTACAGCTTACTGTCTTATTGCTGTTGACGTCAGCTGCACAGAGCATTGGCACAGTGCTGCTGCACATCAAAAATAGTCCCCAAGTAATGGTGTGCACTTTCTAATCCTGTCTGATTATTATTTGGTAAAGATGAGGTTCACTGGGGTTTTTTAAGATTTGACAACATTAGTTTAAGATTCTGAAAATGACGCTTTTTTCTGATGTGCTCAGTGTCCTGGGTGTTGTGATTAGACTGTACAGTTCATGTATGGTTATCTTGAATTACTTATATGTATATGTTAAAATCATTATGGCAGTCTGGGGAATTGGGAACACTGCATTTTGACCTGGAGTTACAAATGGCCAGAACTAAATATAAGGGTGCTTGTTTATTACTACGAAACACTCTCACAGGTGTTGTCAGATATTATGCTGGGGATATCAACTGTGTCTGCTACTTTGAGCGCATTCACACAGTACACACAGTATGTTAAACTGGCACTGTGCAGTTAAAGAAAACTGAAACAGTATGTAAAGACCTGCCTATTCACATCATTGTGAGACTTTCGGCTGTTCCCATTTTTTCCCAGAGCAACCTGAACCCGACTCGGTGGTCCTTACCTCAGCAAAGGCAATAAAAACCATGTGGTGTGGCCGACAGCGACCACCGCGCCAGCTCACGTTCGCCAATTGTACACGAATATAACAAAACGTGCGGGTGTCTCAAAGATGTCGTGAATTTTTTTTTGTGAGGGCCAGCTTTCGTTTCCCCAAAAAATGCCACTCGCTGTGAGATCTGTTAATAACATTTGCCCCAGTGGAACCGGCAATTGTCTTGATTTGCAGAAGCAGAACTCATTGCAGCGGCTTGCGTCAGAGTCAGCCACACACCACTGATTTGTTTTAATCAAAATTCTTGGTCAGATATGTGAAGTGACATTTTCACAGAACATCAAATATGTTGAGTTTTAATATTAAATATTCATCTAAAGGCTGTATAACATTTCAAATGTTATTGTATGGCATGTACAGCACTGGTGAAACCAATCGAAGTTGATTTAAGCTGCAGCTTATAATGCTGAAGCTACTGCAAAGCTAACGCAGTCCTGTTCGTCTCTGTGTTTAACGAGGAAGCATTAACATAGTAACGATTGCAGCTTCTTTACATCCACACGTTAGCTTCAGATGAACTGTCGCTTTTTAAAAAGTCACACTCAACTCAACTAGATGTTGAAGTGTTTAACTCACATTTAAGAAAAAAAAGTCTATAAAATAATGAAATAAAAACTACATGTGGAAGACTTAAGAACCCCCATCGCCTTCCAACACCCACCCAGTCATACCACCACCATCTCCCCCCGTCTTTTACGGAACTTAGACCCAGGATGTTAATGAGAAGCAGATGTGTCGAAGGGTGGGGGACACCGAGGAGAATATGTTTCCACACAGACCAAAAGGCTTAAAAGAACCAGAAAATCCCCAAACTTGGATCTTTTGGAGCCGTTCATCTGTGTGAGGCGCCATCCTGGGAGGTCAGCAGAGACGTAGAGAGACGTAGAAGCTAACAGACGGGCGTTTGGACAGATGTGCGTACAGTGGGATGGAGAGAGACGCGGGTGTGTGTGTCTGTATAATCCGCCCTGAGAGAGAGCACCAAATGACTCCCAAGAGGCTTATCTTGGTCAGATCCTGTTGCTTGTATAGAAACTTTGTATTTGGTCACATTGTATAGTGCGGTGGTTTGGTCCAGTGTATAGTACACCCCCCCCCAGATGTGTTCTCACCCACACCACCACTGGTGACCTGGATTTGACTGACTGCTGCCTGCAGTGACATCAACAGGCCTGTTGGCTGTTTGATGTTTTAGCTGTGAGGAAAATAAAATAACCGGCTGGTGAAATTATTTTTTTTATTTCGGGGGGCGCACGTTTGCTTTAAGTCATTTGTCATGTTTAATCAGATTATTAAATGAACTAAAATTGTATAACTGGTGTCTGACAGCAGTTACATCAATCATTGTAAGACACGTAGCAGTTAGCTAGCTCTTTTTTCATGTAGCTGCTAGTCTTTTCTTTTTTTTCTCACTTTATCAGGAAAATGTATGAAATCCGTATTACCTGTCTGAATCCCGACTTTTCCTGACAGCTGACAGATAAGACAGGAAAAACAAAACGAAGTGCTCCTCAAACTGACTGTAAACAAAAAACCAACACCGCGGTGAATTTCCGGTTCCTCTCTGACATTTTTATCCTACTATTGCATGCAGATTATTTGCAGTACTCACAGTCTGTATAATATATGATTCCTATCTTCTTCTTCTTGTTTGTGTGAGACTTTTGGGGTAGCACCACAGCGCCCCCTATTGGGAATAACTCTTACAATAACGTACCCGCTTAACGTTATTTTCTAACGAAGAACTAAAATTATTAGCAGCAGAATTTGCATCAGAAGTATTTGCAGTAGTATTAGAAGTAACAACAGTGATCTAGTACTATGTATGAGCCTGTATTTCAGACATCAGGTTTTCTTGGCCTGAGGTGGTAATTACCAGGCAAGAATATTTACTGAAGTACAAAGTACAGTCCTTACTTTTACAATTCCTCTCAGTTCTGAGAGATTGTAGTAGTTTTTTTGTTCACCGCATTTATTTGACAGATTTAAATACTTCTCAGATGTAGATTTTTATTATTACAAAAAAACATTATGATGTATTAACCACCTGTCCATAGTTAAAGTAGTTTTATATTACAGTACAAATCAAAGGTAATATTTCCTTCTTTTAAAAAGTCTAATTTCAATGGTGTGTAGCTCCCCAACATTTGCCTTTTATTAACATTAACAGAATAAAAAAAATATTTTTTTAAGAATTTAAGAAAGTTAATGTTAAAATATTTTCTACTTCAATCTGTACATGAATTAAACTCAACAAAGCCTTTTAAAACATTTTAATTTTGCAGATATTATTTATGAGAAACACGTGAAATAAATCTGTACAAATTAAATACAAAACAGTGGTACTGTTGGTACACGGTCTTCATCAACAGACTGAGTTTGGTACATTTTTACCCCCGGGTTGACTTAATCCTTGACAAATGAACTTATTTGAATTTGTTAGAAAATGTGCGGGAAGGCAACTGTGGTTCAGTTGGTTGGGAGTTTTCCTATGAACACCAGGGTTTGTGGTTTGACTACCAGTCCTCCCTGATTCCTGGCAAGTCCAGCTGCTTTGGATTAAACCTAAAGATATTAATAAAGTATCAATGACATTTACTTTTATTCACTAACGTGCATTTCTGTTCTTACATGTAACTTATTAAACAAACTGTACTGTAAACGGTCGAGCGGTATTCAGCTGTGCAGGTTGCACACAGTGTAACAGTCGCAGACTCAGTTTAACATTTTAATGCGGAAATGTAGACTTTGGTGTCGACTGTACAAGTATTGTACAGGGACAAACCTATAAATATCAGCCAGGAGCAAAATCTCCCCCCTGGGAGTCTTGACGGGTCCTTGACACCAGTGGTGGTGGTGGGATGGTGGAACAGGTGAAGCTGTGATGTGGCACAGACGACAGTGACAGGACAACACAGGTAAGGTGCCTTAAATGTTCTACAGCCAGCATGATGGGTGGATGACAGGGTTCCTGCATGCAAGCTCCTGGGGAAATTATTGGATAATAATAACAGACAGCAGGAGCCATAGAGCACTGATGAGACGAGCTCTCCGACAGGTGTCTTCCATCTGAAACTTCAGTAACAGCTTCTAATAATGTCCTGTAAATGCTAAATATCTCTATCATACAGTGTCTAATATGTAAATATCTGCCTGATAATGCAGATTAAGTTTTTATACCTGCACATTTAATATATGCAGAACTCAGCATATCATTTTTTTTTGCACTCATTTTCTAGTCGGGATACATGTGTTTTTTGATTACTGAGCAAAAGTCAGGAAACGCGCTGAGACTGGATAATTATGTGAGACATGAAAAGTCAGTCATGGTGTTAAACTTTGATATGCAGAAAAAACAGAAAGACAGAAACAGAAATGTGTTGTTGTTTAGTATGTTTGTGTGGCATGATGATGGGGGGGGGCACATGCTGACATCTCAGGGGAGGATGCTGTAAACATCAAGACGTTGTGGATGTGTGAATTTTCTATATGACATGAATCATACACCACATTTTGCTATTTCCCTACCGTTATCACAGACCTGTGCTGATCTCTAATTTGAGAACAAATGCTCAACTAGGAACAAAAAAAATCTGTCTGGTTGAAAAAGTGCCAGATGTGATTAGGTGGATCAAGTGATGCCAGGGCTCCAAAGCCCCATCGTACCCCAACTGCTGGCCTAATAACAAGGCTATTACCTTCAATGGCAGCCTGCCTTTACCTCCTCTGATGCTGCAGGTTGTCATTACCTAGAGACATTTAATTCAATTCAATCCAATTCATCTTTATTTGTATAGAACCAAATCATAATGAAAGTCATTTCATGACACTTTACATGGTTTAGGACCTTGCAAAAATATAAGTGTACATGTTAACAAAATAATGCAGAACACACAACGGTCTTATATGAGCAAGCATTGAGGCAACAGTGGAGAGGGAAAACTCCCTTTAGGAGGAAGAAACCTCCAACAGATCCAGGCTCAGGGTGGACAGCATCTGCCTTGACTGGTTGGGGTTGGAGGACAGAGTACGAAGAAAAGAACAGCAGGTAACAGAGATCATAACAACAAGGAGCAGCAGACAAAGCACCGGACAGGTTGGGTGGACCAGCAACCACAAGGTGAAATCACACAACTCCAAGTTCAAGGACACCTGCAGAAAGGTACAGTGAGAAAGAGAGACGGAAGGACGAAGCACAACTAGGGGAGAGACAAGTCACAATGTTAACAACATGTAGTGATGTAATGATGAGAGAGAGAGAGATAGAGAGAGAGAAGGAGAGAGAAGAAGGAGAAGGAGCTCAGAGTGCCAGGAAACTCCCCCAGCAGACTAAATGTATAGCAGCTTAATTAAGAGCTGGTTCAGAGTCACCTGATCCTCCTCTAACTATAAGCTTTATCAAAAAGGAAATTTTTCAATCTAGTCTTGCCTCCCATTCTAGATTTAGAGACTCTAGGAACCACAAGTAGACCAGCACTCTGAGAGCGAAGTGCTCTGCTGGGATAATAAGGTTCTATA
>JAUMHF010000002.1:17398780-17410445 GCA_032359275.1 Microctenopoma steveboyesi | reverse complement strand
TAGCTGGGTGTCATCTGCATAGCAATGGAAGTTTATTGAGTGTTTTCTTATAATATTGCCAAGCGGAGACATGTATATGGTAAAGAGAATTGGTCCAAACACAGAACCCTGTGGGACCCCATAATAAAATGTGTAAGTTATACCATGGAGCTAACTTCTTCTGATTAAGAACTTTCTTTTTTTACAGGAGCAACAGTATCGAGCATCGTATTTAGTGAAGCTGTCGCACTATCAACTAGATAATCAACCTGTACTGGAGTTAAGTTAAGATTACTGCCCTCTGCATCAGTACATGTCACAGGACTAAAAGATAACAGAAACATTTCCTTAAATTTGGTGATAGCATTTTCAGACAAATAATAATAATACTAAGAACTAAATCAGATAGAAAGTCTGAGAATTCAGATAGAAACTCAGAGTAAGGTTTGGTCCACTTTGTGTCTGAGAAACTAACAGTGAGGCTCTCAAATGAATTATGACTATATTTACATCTGGGATTGATTATTAAGCTGGAGTTGTAGATTGCTGCAACTCCTCCGCCTCGTCCTGTGCTTCTGGTAACATGATAATAATATGAGTTGGGGGGGTCGACTCATTCAGACTGACATATTCATCCTGCTGCAGCCAGGTTTCAGTGAGACTAAATAAGTCTATCTGATGGTCACTTATCAAGTCATTTACTAACAAGGATTTAGATAAGAGAGGAACATTTAATTGTTCGGATTTTATTCTGTTCAGTAAGAGCAGTAGTTTTTATTTTTATTAGGTTCTAATATGGGGAGCAGACACAGTCTCTATGGGCTGCTGATAGTTTTGGGGGGGGGGGCGGCAGTAAAGAAGCTGTGTAAGACTGTGACTCTCTTACGATCTTACTATATTTACGTTAATCCTTAAACAGAAGTTTCAGATAGGACTCAATGTCGCCCGCTCTGGCCCCCGGAATACACTTCACTATGGTCACTTCATTATTAACTATATATATATATAGATTTAATAATATATTTAATTACTTCAATTACTACAACATCCTCAGAGACATATAACAGCACTGTAGTGCTGTAAACCTGCGACTCACAGAGAGCTACTCTAATAAGCGTATAGAGAAAAAGCAAGAACAGGAAACATCGTGGAAGGAGAAACATGGCAGATGTTAATGATATGAAAAAATCCAACCAGTGGCTGAAGAAAGATGCTTTGATAGACAGCACAGAGGCATAATCATGGCAGCACAGGAACAAGCTCTATGTAAAAGAGTCTACTGCACTGTGTGGCCAGCACATAACCCCAGGGTGCAAGATGCTAGCAGGCTGGGTGACATGGAACATCGCCAGGCAAGGAACGCAGGAACGTCTGTCCCAACTGTGAGCTGGAAGTTCCAAGGTCAAAATGGGAGCCACCTCAAAAGGTTTCTGAGAATGACTCAAGATTCCTGTGGGAATTTCAGGTGACAAACCGGTAATAACTAACCAACCAGACATAGTAAGGGTGGACAAGCAGAGGAAGGAGGCCGTAGTGAGCACAGTCCTGGGAACAGCTAAAATACTGCATAGGACCCGGCAAAGCAAGTCGTTGCTGTCAGAAATCAAAACACCCCAAAGCCAGTGGCGTCTCTGTTGTTTCTGCATGTGTGTAATATGTGCTTTTTTTTCTGCATCAGCATTTGTCAAACTCTTGACTTTTTACCTCACAGATTTCTCCTCACTTTAAGTCATTTCAGAGATTGTGTGATTTGGAGAGAAGAAGATCAGAAGCAAGTCTTCTTCATCGGCCCATCATTTATTCATTGACATGGATTTTTCAAGCAGTGTCTCACCTCTCACTAAGCAGATGTTGAGTACCATCTTGAGCTGCCTTGATCTTAAGAGACACTGGACCTGATGTTGCCTGTTTGAAAAAAAAATTCTCAATCCATGTCAACCCTGTACTGTGAGTTACTGGCTTGAGGGGCATTTAATTAAATCAAAAACTTATCACTCAAATTTTAATTACGCTGCAGTACACCTAAGGTTCACTTATGACTTAGTGCCATCTAGAGGCCAAGCTGGGTTGAACTAAGTGTTTCTGCGGTTCAGCTGAGATCCAGAAACAGACATTACTCTTTATTATGAACAATTACTGACTGTTGTATATGGAGTCCCTTAAAAAACCCTGACAGATGAATAAAAGTGCAAATTCTTAATGGAAATATACACTAAATACTTCTGTTACTCCGTGTACTGTTGCACATGTAGCTACTGAAGAAGTCAATATTTCCAAATCCAAATCCAAATCTGAATTAAAGAATTAATTTATTATTAAATTAATAATCTAAATTAATTAATATTTAAAGAAATCTTATTAAACTTGCCATGAGTTTCTCATCTCTCCTGCACAGGCTTTTTACTTTTAATTTGTATACGTGTACACATGCCAGTGATGTTCACATACCAATTCTAATGTAGGAAATGTGATTTATTGATTGCTATTGTTATAATATAATACACAGTGGCCCCTTGTAATACTTTTTATATCATTTAGTTTAAAAGACGAAAATCTTTTTTTTTAAATAGCAAATAGATGCATCATAATAAATGTATCTGTATAAAATACCAAAGTACATAGCACCATAGTAAACAGTGTATACTTAGCAATTCCACTACTGGTGTTTATGTAACACAACACAGAAATGTAACAAATAAAACAAATAAACAATGATGATATATTTTCATGTTGACCACTTTGTTTAGTACCGGTGAACATACACTGCGTGCAGGACAAAGAGAATCAGAAAAGAATAAGATTCTTAATAATGCCATCATCAGACATCAGGATCCTCCATGATCCTGTCTCAGAACTGTTCTCGTCTGATCCCATTTTGAGTTTGTTGTTTTAGATTCTCAGTTTACATAAAACAGCTCTGGCTATGAGAACAGGGAGTCAGGAAGCCGAGAGGCGGTTCCTGGGTTTTGGGTGACTTACTCTCACGCAACACATGTGGCGGCTGGTCCTCGGGAGGCAAAGAGGTCCTCCCCTGCAGGTCAGATTACCCAGAGCAGCCAGGGGCTAACCACTACCATCTGGCCTCACCTTCCATGTTCACTGCTGCTCCAGGTCTCAATGGCTTCCACATGGCGCCCCGCCATCTCAGACCTAACCTCTGCAACACACAAACACACATTCATAGGACTGATGCACACACACCAGGTACACACAACCACAACTACATAAGATAATGCTCACTGACATACTATGGACATACATTTTGCACTTGATATGAACAAAGTGATCAATATATACATGTATGGGTAAAATAAAAGCCATAAAAAGTGAGAAAAAAGTGAACTCTCATTTTTTTAAAATGTTCTGCTTAATAAATACATGAAAAACACAAATATGTACATGTAATCTGCACACAAGCACATATACACCCACACAACACACCAGCTGTACAAAGACACAATGTAAATGCACTCACGTACACCGAAGCGGCACACGCGTGTATGTTAATCCACATAAGTAACTCCACACAGACCAAAAACCACACGGACGTACCTACACACATAAATGCCAGCGTGTGCACGCACACCACTGCGTTTGAGGGGAGTGTGGGGGGGGTGGTATGACGGGGGAGTGGGGGGGTTTAATCAGGAAATTCCCCTCCAGGGGTTTCATGTAAGCAGGACTGGACGCTGCTCTTCTCCCTTCTTCGCACAATGAATCACTTAGACAACCTGTGCTCGAAAGCCTCAATCCACTGTCAAAACGAATGTTGTTGTTGCAGGTGTGTGTGTGTGTGTGTGTGTGTGTGTACTCCAGTGTCCGGTTCTTCAAAGAGCATGCGGAGAAAGATCCTAAAACGGCGTTGGAATAAACCCACCTACGACAACTTTTTACACCTTTTTATATATTTATTTTGCTATTTCTGCTAATGTTTAAACCACTCACGTGTTGTAGTAGTTACTACAGAAAGAAGTTACAAGGTTGGAAGCGCAGAAGAACCATTGTGCCGTAATGGCTGAAGTCTTACAGCGCCAATCAGCCACTGAACTGAAAAACAGAAATGCTGTCTTTTATCATTCAATAATTAATATTAAAACCAGGCTAATAATCAAAAATCTTTGATTGGAATGGACAGATTGGATTCGGAAAGTAGGTTCCATCTTTAGTGTTACAGGGAAAATCAAGCAAAAATGAAACATGTTTATGAGAAAACATCAGACACTGTTACTCTAATGTATTAAATGTGTGGGGTGACACTGGATAAAACATATTTGGTTGTAAAATCCATTTATTGCCAGTTTATTCAGCACAGGACGCTAACATCAATGCTGCCGAAATCCTCCTTTATGACAGCTACGCTGTCACTCTGGAGGTCACAGTTCGTGATGTAACTAAACTGAATTACACAGCCTGGCGCTAAAGACATAAATTGGGAGGACAGAATAATAGGCACAATTGGGACTTAAAAAGTCCTTTGGGGTATTTTAGGTCTTTATTAGAGGGTTTAGGTAAAGACCGTGTGGTTGACGTGGTACCATAACAAAATATATTTTGATGAAAATGGAATACTACTACTTAAATACACACATACTGCTCCAATACATTATCTGCTTCTGTTGACCTGTAATGGGCCAGCTTTTTGTTTACTAATGGCCAAGAGACAAGACCTTTAAATTCACATCAGTCATCCCCTATTTCCTCTCTCACCATCAGACTCTGAAGACCAGATGAGAGAAACGTACCACTGCGTCTTTAACGAAGAGTGTCCCAGATAAATCCTCCTCAGCAAACTGTTGCACCTGCGACATTCAAATCATTTGCTTCTCAGAGGTTAACATGGAAAAAAAAGCTGAAAAACAATAGCATCCGTGGCGCTGGGTGACAACTTATCTGCCCCAGCTGAAACAGGAACAACATGCTCCGTCTCAGAGGTAATCTTTGATCAGATGGAACACTTTCTGTGATAAACATTGACTCGATCCCCATGGGCAATCACTCCATAGTGCTGGCATCAAGGGAGGTAATGTATGCATAGACGTTTGAATGCGCCCCGGGCCCTCACACACACACACACACACACACACACATATATACGCAGTGAGATGAATTGCTACGCCACCTAGAATAAATACATATCAGCTACATGAGCTAGGGCGCTTTGCTCTTTCCTATTAATCCTCAGCATGGTGATTTATTGCAGTGTGCTTGTCAACAGCCATATAGTCTCCTGGAAGTGTGGCCAGACGGGAGAAATAGTGGAGTTTAAGACTAAGGCCGAGCAGCTGCCCCGTAGTCTATTCATGTGCATTCCGGTCCACACACGGGCGAGTATGTGTGTGCTTAGCTCATCAACAACAGCATTTTACGCAAACATGGACGAGGCAGTAAAATAATCCATTTGTCATAATCCAGCGTTTAAATTAATGTCTTCCCGGATGTCACTGCGACAGATATTTGCATTTGCCAAGGTGAAGGAGCTGGATGCTCAGCAGTCACTCCTGTGCAGGTGAGTGAACAGTAGAGTGAAGTTTGTACAGTGTATGTACGGGAGTTCATATTCAGCTCTGTGGTAACTCATTCATTTGATTAACACAGGTATAACTACAGCTGCTGTAGCACAGTGACTCTGCAGCAGTGGGACTCCTATTAAAGAGCGCCATCTGGTGGTTACCGTTATACTGAAGCATTCAAAGCAAGAGTGACTGCACAAATACACCATTTACTTCCATCTGAGTAACTTTAATATGACTATACCCTGCTGAATTCTTCTTCACAAAAAAGCATAGGTTTGGGACACATTTAAAAGATGAACATCCTCAGTAGGAACTAATTACAGAAACACAAGCTGTGCAGGAATGTCAGGAATTACTGAGGATCTAAAAGATTGTTTTATGTGACTGTTAAGGTTTATTACCATGAACTAAAGCTAAAGCTGAATTACTTAATTTCACTGTTTGTCTACCATCTCTTTTTAACTAACTTTATGTCTTAGAATAACATATTTGCATTAATAAATCATCACTATTGTGTTTTTTGTTTGAAATCAAACGTTCACATTAAATTCGGGGATTATTAGCTAGATGCTAACATGATATTAGCATAAAATACTGTACACAGTATGGAACCCACTTTTTAATTTGAATAAATGTCATATTTCAAATCAATCGATGGTTCTGAATTAATAATTTTATTGTGAATTTGACACAGTTACAATAAACAACAACAGGAAGAGCACCTTCCATTGACACAAGGACACTTGGTTCGAACCGCTACAAGCACAAAATAAGGCCACTGCACTTCAAAGCGCTTCGTCCGTTTGAGAGAAGACAGCAGGGTTCTTCAACTCTGCGGCTCTGCAGTGGACGTTCAGCGACTCTAAACTGTCCAAACTAACGGATCCACATATCACACAAGACTCACACTGTGACGTGTTGAACCAGATGTTCCTGGTAAACGACTGGAGCTACGGCAGGTATGCAGCTGTTTAAATGCATTGTGGAGGGAGGGGTGGGTCCTTACGTGAGACAGACACGGCAAAAATATGGTTATTTAACACTTAACTCGTACATTTTTCCTGCAGTTGTCACTGTAACGCGACAGAACGGCGGCGCTGAATGTGTCGTCCCCACAGCGCGATCGACTGCTGCAGTGGGATGATTGTGTTCATGTACAGCTAGGTGGTGCTGTGATGCTGCATTTGTAAAGAAAGCCTTCCTCCTCCTCCTCCTCCTTCACTCTAATCCCAAACAGACCCATCTGGCCGTCTCCTCTCCACCTCATTTTATTCAGTTCCTCTCTGTCACCATCTCTCTTCCTCCTCTCCACGCCCTCCAACCCTGTCTTCATCACTCTCCCCATCTCCCCAACTCCTCTTTCCTTAACCCTCCTCTCCTCCCGTCTCCATCACTCTACTCTCTCAATCTCCTTATCTCTCCCTCGCTCAGTTTCCATCCGTCTTTATCTCTCCCTCCCCTTCAAACCCCTCCGTCACTGTCTCCACAGCTCCACTCTGTCCTCTACAGAGCGGCCACAGCCTGGGTTTCACCTCCGGAGGTCAGCAGCTTCATTAGGCTTCCTGACGCCGGCCGGTCCACACCAGTGGCCCAGTTGAAAAACGTTCTGGAGTGAGAGGAGACAAAAGATGGAAGCTGTGATGTAAGTGAAGCGGTGAAAGCTGCAACATATTACAGGTCTTTAGAGGTGATTCCAGTTCTGCCAAATTTAGACTATTGTATTTATTTAGGCTGAACTCCGCTTCCCCATTTTAGAAATTAAACAACATTTTTCATTCATTCTAGCTAATGGAGAAACCATAATCCTGTCAGCGGCTGCATGCTCAACCTTCTATCAGGCTGTGAAACTGGAGCTTATATTATATTAAAAATACAGTTTTCATACCAAAATCCCAAGGTCTTATCAGCATCGGTGGTGACAGAATCAGCACTGGGTCAAGTGATTCAGCTTCTCAGTGGACAGAAGTTAGACTCACAAATGACACATGTACAGCAGCAAAGGGCAGGTTTTATAGATCTCGTCCTTCTGGAGACCAAAAAGGAACATTGCAGCCTGGCTGCCACCACCCTTCAATTTCCCAGCACCCAGATTGTTTCTATTCATGTCCACAGACCCTCATCTGTTCCCTCGGCGATTATCAAACTGGACTAAATCCCATCTAATCTCCTCTGGAGTACGCACACAGTCAACACGATAGGAATCAACACAAATGTCTGTCTGAATGTGTTCAGATGAATTCTAGCGATATGAAATCACACTTTCTATTTACAACAGCGCACACTCGCTGGAATGAACTGAAATCATGTTTCTACTTTATCGATTCTCACGGGGAAATTGTCGTTTGAAAAGCTGCACCTAGATGAGGGCGTAAGAAACAAACACACAGTGTAGAAGCTGATCCAATCATTTTTAAAGGCAGCTGGGGTAGATCTATTTATACGCTAGTTTGCAGAGTAATTTCATTTTATAAAAATAAATCTTACATGCATATGACCAAAAATCAATAACACATGTCTCTGTAATTTTAAGAGATGCATTTTTCTTTCAGAGAGCAAATTACTTTTGATCTTTACAGGATAATATAAAATCAATATACATTTTGTATATCTCACAGTTAGGATTTGTTTTTTAAAATATTTTAAAAACTCAGCAGTTAATATGGATCAAATAATACAGCATTTTATCAGCAGTATCTCGTTATTCTCATTTTCCACTAGGCTCCACGCATCGTACTCATTTCAAATTATTTACTGTATTTCTCCATACAAATCAATAATTTGTATGAAAAAAAATCCTATAAATCACCTGTAGGTTGTAAAGAAGATCCAAAAATACGCAGATGAACCAAAACATTACGAGCACTACCAGAGCCTCTCATCATAATTCTTATTATAAAAAAGAAAGTTACACAACAAATCATTCGCTGCAACACTCACTCTGCAATGTACTCCAGCGGCGTCCAGGAACTGAAATCTGCGTCAGGCATAAACTTCCTGTTCATTGGCGTATCCAAGGTTACCCTGTCAAATCAAGCCAGATGACAATCAGGGTCCGAGCGGCAGAAATGAAGGAGAGCCAGCAGACTGCAGCACGAATAGGGTTCGTTATAATGTCCACTTAAACACCTGTTGTACATCTCAAGGCACTTTACAGAGCAACGATTAAATCCATACAGAACGGAATTATGTCACTAACCCAACAAGGCAAAAGAGAAGAGGAAAAACTCCCTTTAGCAGAAGAAACCTCGACAACAACAACAATCCATCCAATAGGTAAATACAAAGGACAATAATACAATCATATTCATGTTGCACTAGTTTGAAAAACCCTCTCGTTCCGGCTTTTGTTGGAAAACTGCAATATATGAAAAGGAGTGTTTGGGGGATGCAGGCTGTGAAATAAATGCAAGTCATGGGGCTAATGCTGAACAGATGTGACAGCATGCTGGAGAGGCAGCCCTGCCTCATGTTGGTGGAAATACAACGACAGAGAGCAGGAGCAGCAAAGAGCCCGTTTCTGGCTTCTCACAATGACAGTGCAACAAAACAAATTCAATAAGTGAGCAGACGGGGAGTTGATGCACAGGCTTGTGCGCGCGTCATCCACCTGAAACAGATCGCGTGTACGACCAGAGATCTGACGGGTGAAATTGGCAGCCTTATCCACCTTTTATTCCTGCAGCTTATCTTCACCCAGCACTTAGCCGTTGGACAGGAAGGCGTGTGTGATGCAGATAATTGTACAGCATAATAGCTTTTCATCTTCACCGTGTTTACTGGCTCTGTGCTCCTCTTTCTGTCCAAAGCACAAAACGTGGATGGAGCAAAAAGTAATAAGCGTAACAGAGAAAATATCAAACGAGCAGCGAGCGGATGATCTGTCCTGGGTAAAAAAATCAAAAAAAAAAAATCACTGTTGTCTCTTTATTAAAGCATCATAGTCTCTCGGGTACAGTTAAAAAGCATCAATAATTCCTTCATTGTGTGGTGTGGTGCTAATGCTCAAAATATGGGTGTTCACTTAATAATAAAAGATAATGACCTACTTCAAGCACCTCCCTGTAATCTGCAGTATCTCCTACCTGTACAGCAGTATACACACAGCATTTCACTGCAGTACTTACAGCAGTACACACAGCATTTCACTGCAGTACACACAGCATTTCACTGCAGTACACACAGCATTTCACTGCAGTACACACAGCATTTCACTGCAGTACTTGGGGAAGTACACACACAGCATTTTACTGCAGTACTTACGGTAGTATAGCCACAGCTGCAGCTCCTGATGGCATCCCACTGCTCTTTGCTGCCAGACTCTGACACAGCTGGTGGACAGCAGCTTTGGCCATGCCGTAGCCCACCATGCCTGGAGATCACAGATGGGACATGTCTTTTAGTGTCCTGGAGGTAAAATGGACTTTTGCAAAGGCGTCACACAGCACACCCTAACGCATCACACATTGTGCCCAGTGGCCGATATTAATATAGTAGACAGGGGGCAAAGGGACAGACGGTCAATCAGTCTATAAAAGAGACATGTTGGTGTTTAAAAGTGTTTTCACTGTGGTTCTAAACAAACTGCGTTTCCTATGATTCTGTGAGGTTCTTCTCCAGCGCCTACTGTGTACATTAAAGCATTGTGTTGTAGCTCCATCCGGAAGCAGATGTGCACCTCCTCCAAACATCTTAACTTGCTTTCTCAAAAATATGGCAGGCGTGAAAAGACCGGACCAATAGGAACGAGGGGTGGTGGTGTGCCTAAAAAGTTACAGTGCAACAGCTCCTAAAACGTCCAGCACATCAAGTTCAGACTCCTCAAAGAAACTACGAACAATCAAGATGGGAAATCAATGCACGCGAGCCGTACCGATTTTATTTTTATCATTTTAGTTCATAAAGCTTTAATTAAGAACCACAAAAGTGATCTGGATTTATTCTTATTATCTTTTGACTCACTTTGTTTAATCGAAAAAAGGTGAGCACGAGCACCCTTCACCACGTCTCTGTCATAGCTAAAACCAGACAGTCCTGCAGTGAGGACAATAACGGAGGCGCCTCAGTATGTTTCACTGAACTTGATGCACTTTGTCCATGCGGATAATGTGTGTGCAGCCACAACTGCTGAGTCATTCTCCTCTTAAGCTGGCAGCCAATGAGCGCTGGGGGCTCTGCGCTGACTCCTGAGCCAGGCTTTGGAATTGAGTTGGATCTCAGCCCATCACATGGTTAGTTTGGATGTGCGTGTGTGTGTGTGTGTGTGTGTGTGTGTGTGGAGGTGGGGGCTGGACATCACATGGCACCGCACCAAAGCCTCAGCGACTGCCAGAGGCCGACATGCTGGGGCTGGTGTCACATGGTAAGAATATAGTGAACCCCTTCTTCTTAAACAACTTGGCCTGTGTGAGTCCGAACAACCAAATGAAACCAAACCAAAGCATAAGGAAATATTAAGTCATTATGAGGCAAATTCTTTTCTTTTTCTTTTCTTCATTTGACATCTTTAGCTAATTTTTCTTTAACAGCTTCCAGTTTTTAATATTTTCCTGCTCCTTCAAATTGAATGAATTCAGTTAATTGTTGAATGACACCATCAGAGCAACTGACTGTCAAACAGGCCAGAGTGGAAATTAAAGACAAACGCACAATGTAGTCTCAGACAAGTCAAGGTCTGCCCCAAACACAACGGTAAACACACACACCTCCAGTGCCCGAGAGAGCTGCTTTAGCTCCAGCCAAAGTCAACAGTCCCCCGGGTTTTAGGTGCAGAGCGGCGAGGTGGCTCGAGATGGTGGAGGTCCACACGCTCTGTTTCCACATGAGGTCAGCGTTTTTGTATAAATCTGAAAAAGATTGGAAAGTACGTTTTTTATTAATGAATCCAACACAACTGCAGCACACAGCAGCCTTCGTAGGAACAGTTCCACATGTTGGCTAAACGTAAGCAGATCAATACCAGTGAGTCCATCACAAGTCTACAGCACCGACTCATAAGTTAACACACATTTAGCTCGATGAATCTGTACTCTGCTGTAGGTCATTTTATGTTCTTTAAATGTGCAGCTCACGATTAATGCTACAAAAAAAATATTTGTAACACACACACACACACACACACAATTTGGCTCCAGGGAAAACATGTCTCATGATCAACGCTACAGCAAACAAAAGGC
>JAUMHF010000002.1:17365795-17391451 GCA_032359275.1 Microctenopoma steveboyesi | reverse complement strand
AAATGCACAGATGTTTTGGCTCTGAGATGTTCCCTTTTTCACAGAAAGAAAAGCTCATTTGAATAATAGAATTAAAAAAAATCTAATTCCGTTTGTGTTGTCAGCTGCTGTGCATGCTGGCTCACTGTCACACTGGCTTACTGTGACAGCTGAATACAATCCAGCCATGTTTAATGTTGTTAGTAACACCTTTACCTTTCCTGCTGTGACAAACCAAAGTGTCTGCGGGAAAAAAAGGCCAATAAAGCCAACGAGCGTCAGTTAGTTTATCACTACCAGGTGGACCAGTTAGCTCTGATGTGACATGTTTTGGTCATCATTAAAAAAAACACGACCCTGGACAGGACAGGTGTACAGCCAATAGATGGATGAATATACAGTCAGGTGTTTTCCTCTTACATTTGGCACCAGATCAGCTGCAGAGTTTGTAACACAGAGTCAAAACAGTGGTGAATGGTGTCTGACAGTAGGTCATTAGAGTCGGGATCAGGAGACCATGAAAGCTTTTGCACATGATCTACATCACATGAGCCACATGGGGTCTCACAGGGACAAACAGCCGCGTTTTCAAATGACAAATCCTTCACAATGGAAGTCTATTCTTTTTATAGGAACGTACTGGTTATATATGTCTAACGAGGAGATGTGTTGTAGATCATAAAGGTCTTTTTTCATTTATACAGTGTTTATATATATTTGGCTCAGGACATGGAGCGGTTATCCACAAGTCCTCTGGCTCAGTAGTTTGATTCCCAGCCCTTCTGTCATATATTGAAATGTATTTGCGGAAGACACTGAACCCCAAGTTGTCCCACATCAGTGTGGCAAGTCATGTCTGCCATTGGTTTGTGAGTGTGTGTGCACATGGGTGAAAGGGAAGAAGTACCAATGAGGTAGAAAAGCTCAATGTAAGTGCAAGAAATTTGCCATTTGCCTCCGTGAACTGAGAAGTCGTTGCTCATTCATTGCATAGAGACGAAATTGATCTTCTTCAGCTCTGAAATAATGTTTCCCAAGAAAAACACTATTTCCTGTAGCTGACAGTAGCAGATACAAGGTGATGTGCAAGTTATTGCATTTGCCTCCTAACATTTCCCTTAAACCTTGTAACATCGGTTAGCTGCAGTCTCCCTTTTTACCGCCTACAAATGTTACTGGTTGTTTTGAGCTGTTCGGACCGATTCCCTCGGTCTTCTCAGAGGACACTGGTGCATCCTCTCCTCAGTCTATCTCTCTCGTGCACTTTGATGCTTTTGAGTCACAAATCCTCAGCAGCTTTCCCGAGCTGTGTCGAGCACTTTGAATTCTCTGCTTCATTGTGGCACTTTCCAAATGGTCAACTGGAGAGTTTTGGCCCGGTGCAAGTCTGCTGATTGCAGTGGTTTATGACTTGTAAATGAAAGCTTAGCAACACGGAGTGGCTTCTTAATGGGAGCTAATCAAGGCAAGAGCAGCAGTGAGCTGCAGGGGACGAAGAAGGACATAACAGGATCTTTGTACATGAGAGGCCTCTGCCCAGGAGGAAGGCAAACAGCGAAATACATGCTAAATGACCACAAAATGACTAAAAACACCACAATGAACAACAAACCAACTCCTGAGAAGAATAAACACATTAACGTCAGCAAACATTCCCTCAGAATCACAAGGAAGAGACACAAATGGACAACAAACACACAAACTGAAGAGAAAAGCAAAGCGGCCACAAAGAGACAGTTAAAGTACAAAACTACTCTGCACAGACACAAAACGAAATATGTAAAACAAAAATATGTGTTTGTTTTTCATAGTCAGAACTAATTAAATCTTGATTTGAATAATATACAGACATAATTTTGTCAAATCTCTCACCACTGAAATTTTCAAACTGTTGTCTGTTCACAGAGTGATTGATTACGTTTCATGCTTTAATGGACATTTAATGTACAGATTTTCCATTAGGTGTAACTGTGATTTGAAAGGAGAAATCTTCATGCAGGGAGATTAAAAATATTTTATTTCCTCAGTCAACACTAGATGTCCCCATGAGCTTTTGATTAAAGTAAAACTCAGTCCACACTCTTGGCATTTCACTCAGTCTGTGCCAAAGCACTGTTTAGATGATCATGTTTCTGAGTCCTTTCAAGAGAAAATAATGTAAATGCAAAAGATTATGCAGAGATTATGCAAAGAAGCGACTATGTGCAAACATGCTAATGGGAGGTAAAATACTAAACACCCTGGTTGAATTCGATCATATGTCCCAGTGGCCCGTAGACGAAGTATGAGCTCTGAAAACAAAGCCCTGTGCATTGTGGGCCAGGTGATCCAAACAGAGAGAATTAGATAGCGAAGCTCGAGGCGTGTAATGTCTCACATCTCGCAGCAGCTCATCCTAAAGTGGATTATGAAACTGATATTGGTGTCAGAAGTTTACTGGCGGGCAAGAGACAGGAGGAAAAGATGAGCTGGAGTAATCTGTTGGTAGACAGAGGAAGAGATGTCGGCAGCTGATGTAGGATAGAAGTGCAGCTTGCCTCCAGTAAGACTTAAGATCAGCGTGCAGAAGCAATAAAGTGATGGTGTGATACTGTAGCTGGTTGGTGCGAGGGAGGGCTGGAAGAGAGGTTTCCCGGGAGGGCGAAGCTGTGATTAGAGAGAGATTGGAGGTAGAATCCCTGGGAATCACCGGTGCCTGATCAGGCACTTATTGAAGTCTTACTTTCATGGGTGTGAGGAAACAATCAAAATGGGTTTGGGGAGGAATCAAGAAAGCAATTGATACATCTGTGCCAGGGACTTTGGGCTTAAAGATGGAAAAGGCCTGGGAGGTGGAGTGTACTGTAGACGTGGCAGCAGCTGTTCTCTCTTGTCTACACTGTAGCTATGATTAATTAAGCCCCAAAAACCACCACTGTCTATTATTCTGCTCACCTGCAGCTCCTGAAGAACTTTTTTTAAAGGGCTAAACCACATCACATCATTTCCACGTGCTTTTATCTGCACACTCTTTCTCATTTAACGAACATGTAAGAATTTGTCAAAAGAAACACTTTAACTAAAGTTTGTTCGTGGATAAATGTCCTTAAATGAATTAGTGGAATAATTTAACACGTCAGCGGCAAAACTTTCCAAAACTGAAAGTGCATATTCCTGCTTAAAAATCTGACGATAGAAGCAAAGTTTTGGTCAAAGAGACGAAAATATATTATAAAGCAAAGAACTATCAATATTTTTTATGTTTCCTGTTCTACATCTATACATCTTAAAATCAATTTTAGAAGCAAAGGTTTAACATTTTGGCCAGTCAGCTCACGTGGAAAAGTTTATTTACATGCAAATACAGCACGGAAATTGAAGTGTCTGGCGTCCAGGCTCCGACCTCATCACTCTTTGCAGAATACACAGCGAGACTAGGGAGTGATAAGTGGATATCTCTCCTGCTTCTAAATCAGAGCCTGCAGGTGGATGCGGGCGTGGTGGTGGTGGAGATGAATACAGCGGGCCTAAATGTTGTGGCGCAGCAGGCAGTGGTCGTAGGCAGGGCGGAGGGAGGAATGGGAATTCATTGCAACTTAAATAGGCCACCAAATTGGGAGGATATGTTTGTCAAATGCAGCAGGAAGTCGAGCAGGTCACGTGTGAATGGCGGCGCTGCCTCAGCTGTCTCATGGACATTGTTCCATTTCAGCACGGACCAAAGAAAAGGACACAACTGAAAACCTTGCCTGTTTTCTAACAATGGCGTGGAGGCCAGATGTTGTAACAGGAAAATAAACATGATAAGAGTTTTTACCGAGCAAAAGATGAAAAGGGGACTTATCTTGCAGGTTTTCCAACTGATAAAACAAGATTCTATATTTACTTTTGATGTTCTCTTCAGAGTCAGAAACAGTAAAAAGATAACTCCCTGGATTCTGACTGAGGTTTGACATTTACTGCCAAATACCACCAGAAATCAGCTTTGTTAATCCAGGTGTGTCACACATGGACTTCATCCTAGGATGAGGGAAACTTTCAGATGCTGAATTCAGTCACGTTAAACACTGTACATAGTTTGGCAGCCGCTGTATTGATTAGCTTAGCGTAGCTTGTTTTGCTGGTTCAAGCATTGACACTTTGCTCGAGATGAGTTATCGTATCGCATTAATAACTTCAGTGAAGTATATGCATCCAGCAACTGTGAAAAGAGACGCATTATTTCATGAGACCGCAAATTTCAACCTAATCTAAGACATTTTCCTCGGAACAACAACATACTGCTCTGAACCAAAGGAGAAACATTAGTATTCAGTTGGTCCCCTTCCAGCTGTTACTAAATGTTAAGCCGGCACAACCTTGCTGGGCTTTTATTCGGAGAATAGCAGGCATGCTGCATATAAAAATCTGTCCACGAAAAAAAAAAGAGTAATAAACATCGACTCTGGTTTAATTGAAGCATTTTCTTTTATTGAAATTGATCTGGAGCTAAGCACAACTAATAAAACCATCCAGAATAACAGCCACAGAACTTTGTCTCTGATTTGCATATGCACTCACACAGATGCGTCTTGCTCTACAGAGCAGCGCCAGTGGAGCAGTTTGTTCGGGGCCGCTATGGCAGAAGGGCCACAACTCCTGCCAAAGTACGCTCGTCTCCATTTCAAAACTCGTGTACAACGAAATGTGTGGTGGAAAAGACGGAGACCAGTGTTATTTGTTACTGTAAAAATAGGTTTAAGGTGTCAACTTACAGGCAACTTAACAATGAAGAAACGTCCTGACCTCCAGTGGTTGAACTTCTCACCTTGCTGCAGCTTTGCACTCTGGGGTGTGTTAGTAAAATACCACTCTCTGGCCTTATTGTCACTTCTGTTTAGATGGAACCCCTGTGCAGGAAAAAAGCTAAACTGCATCCAGTCTGCAAAGGAAGAGCTTCCGTGGTCTCCCTGCTTTGCATAATGGGGTCTGATCATAATATGGATGGGATGCGTAGAAATCGTGGAGGAGCGGAAGCGTGAGTGGATCGTTCAGTAGCTGCTCCTTACCTCCAGTGGAAGTTTGATGTTAATATACTCACATTAATTATAGAAAGCAGTTTTTAAAAATAAATATAAGGGAACTGGATTTTTTTAAAACAATACTACATGTTTAACTCGTGTAGTGGGAGTTTAAATCCTGGAGCATTTAAACATCAGTTCATTTATGAAAGTATTTCTACTGCCACGTTATCAGGTGTGCCTACGTGTAGGATTTCTGACTGGACTTGTCCTGCTTGTGTCTTCACTATGTGGCTGTGAACAACCTGACTCAGAGAAGATGTTTCATCCTTTTCCCTTCCGGTCAGAGCTTGGTACTGATCCAGAACTGCTTCCGCGAACCTCCATTTACGTCCTCCTCCTCACCTTCTGAATCTGGATCACTTTTCTCATGAGGCTTCGATATGCATCATTTCAGAAGATGATTTTTAATGAGGAGAACCATATCCTGATTATAAAAACAAACAAAAACACAGTTGAAGAATAGACTAGTCGTTTTCTATAGTTTGGCCTTTGACTAGTTACAAAAACAGACTGCTTAGGACTGCTCGTCACATTTCAGAGTCTTTCTTGGCAGCTTCCACAAATAAAGGTGAACTGTTGAACTGTTACACTGTCCCTGTCATCCTGCATCTGAGCTCCCGTTTTTTTCCCTCGAGCCTTGACATGTGTACAAATTTGTGTCCCAGAGTTTTGTTTTTGGTTCTTCCTTCAGTCATTAATCATCTCACAATCCCCTTGGATTTTTCTTTTGGATTTTTGAAGTGGGTTTGACCCTGTGTTGAAACCACAGGACAAATACATTGAACTAAAGTAGTTAAAAATAGCTTATACACACACACACACACACAATAACACTTCAGTCCCAGAGGACATTCTCATGCAGGCCAATTACGCTGCTTCATAATAATGTTGTTAGATTCTTGTTGGTGCTTTTAGTTAAGTAAAGGACTTGTCTCCTTCTTCCTCTTACTTTACTTTACTTGGCAGACGCTTTTATCCAAAGCGACTTACAGGGAGCTAGCGCTGGGTGTCTGGCTCAAGGGCACACCTGGTAGGAGATGGACTAGGAGTCAGGCGGGGTTTCAAACCTGCAACCTTCTGCATCCCAGTCTGACGCTTAACCCATTAAGCTACCAGGCCGTTCCCCTTCCTCTTCCTCTTCCTCCTCTGCTGTTTTTATAAGAGTGAAATAAAGTTTGCCTTGTTAAATGTAACAGCTTCACCATCCTCAAACATCCTGACAGATTATTTTCACTAAGCGCTGTATGCAACAATCTGGGCAGTTTGTCACCTGTTTGTTTTATTAGCATAGTCTCTGCTGCTTACAGTGTGTTGACCTCAAAGACTTGATACGCCGTTAAGGTGCTGTAATAAAATAATACCGTGCTTAAGGCTATAATAATATATTTTGATATCTCCCTGAGGCTGCTTGGATTGAGTCTTGGGTGCTTTTATCTCAGGATTTTATGGCCTTTACATGCAATCTATCCTGAAGCCAAACATAATACTCTCACCAAGGGCATCTGGATGTTAGACGGGTCTATTATATTCCACTTGTATCTCCTCTGGTTGTTTGCCTATTTTAAATGTACTGTCTTCATTCAGACACTTCCAGAAACAACTGCAAAAATTAAACTCATGTTGCTAGAATATAAAACTGCATTTAAGTTTGCTGAACTTTCTTCCTGCCAGTGAGTTCATCCACAGACCTGCTTTGAATCTGGACCGTGCCTCTTCATGTCGAAGCAGTGTTTCATGTTTTCCTCCCCTGCTGAGTCAAATTTGATTTCACATCCTTTGGGAAACAATGCTTTGCTAAGAAACACTTCAAAAGACTACAACACTTGGTTGTAGTATCTACGAGAGGTTTTGATCAGTGGAGATCCACTTTTTGGTCTGCATCCCTTTGGGAAAAAATGCTTGGCTGCGGTAGCAAGTGCTGAGATGTTGAGGAATCGCTTTTATGTTGTGCAGTGTTTCTTCAATTATGAAGATGTCCAAAGTCATAAAATATGCACACAAAATCATCTTAATTACTAACGATGTACAAACTGTCTGCGTCTTTCCGTTTCTAGTGCTGTCATTCTGATTTGAGTATATATTTAATCTGTTGAGCACAGATTGCTTTTTCCATTCATTCTGGACTGGTGCCTTTGGCAGGATGCAGTAATGTGAGCGTAGTGAAGACTGGCCACAAATAAAAGCTGATACAGCCTGGCAGCAGTGTGGCGGCATGTCCTACACGGACAGATGTTTAGGTTTCTAGTCTCTGATATCAGAGCGATGTTGACCTCCAGCCATAGACAAAAGCTTTCACTCAAAGTGCCGCGACTGCTGCATTATGAATGTAACAGCAGTGTATCCCATTAGGAATGACTCAGCAAAGACTTCAACTCATTTTCAAAGTATCACTCCATGCATAAATGTCTAGAGCAAAACACTTATGAGAGGGTTCTGCTGAAAGCTTTCAGGGGCAGTGAGACACATCAGCTGGGAGAGCCACAAAACACAAAGCTGGATGTATATTTAGAAAACCATCTGAGCACTCTTTAGACTGTCAGCTTCCACTTTCCACTCTTTTAAACATGCCTAATGAAACTATTAATAAGACGCCTTCCTCTTTTGATGCAGTGTAGATGGTTCCTTCAGACATAAATGTCTCTGACAGCAACTTATTACCAAGTATATAACAAGGAAGGTGCCCGTTCAAATATTTTTAATCGATGTTGTTAATTGCATCGATTACAAATCTCTTTCTCATGGCATGAGGTGGAGTCAGCTAGAAATGGAGGGAAAAGAGAGCAGTGTGTGCAGTGACTCAGCAGTACTCTACATACCTTTACTCAGTGTTTTCTCTTGTTCGGTAAGAGACTGTGATTTGGTTTTGGATAGGTTGTGTTTGAATCTCCCTCCGTAGGCTTGATGTTTGGCTTACACTGCTAAATCTGAAGCTACGAGCTCCATGTTTCCATTCACAAGACTAAATATCTGACTCTATGTTTGCTTGAACATTGAGTAAGTATGCAAAATATCCAATAAAATAACAGCCACAGAACTTTGTCTCTAATTTGCATATGCATTCACACAGTAAGAGCATTTTATTACATCCTCCACTTTCTCCACTTAAAGTAATCCAGCATTATGTTTTTTATTTTCAGACGCTTGTTGCTGGAGCTACGTCGTGATAAAATGACAAATGCCTATCTCACTATCCCTGAGCATAAGGTGGCACCTTTAAATAGTTTGTTTTGTTTGAGAAACACAAAACTGAGATACAATTTTTATATTTTAGAAGCTGAAACCAGCAAATTAATGAAAAACTAACAACCAATTATGATAATTGGTGTTGATTAGTTTTCTGTCTGTGAACCACTCTGTTAATTGATTTATCATTTCAGCACTAATTAAATTAGCATTTTCTTTAACATTTTTTAATCTGTATTCCCATTTCCCTTTCCCACTATTTTGTAAATCACAAACTAAAGACATCCACTCTCTATTAGTTGTTCTAATTAGTTTGTAACAATAGCATTTTTAAACATCTCTATTAAAAAAGCAAGCTCTTGTCTTCTCTCTCTAGACTTTTCTCAGTGCAGCGCTTGAGTCTTCAGCACAACTGCAGCATGAATTCACAGAGGTCAAATGAAAAAGCCCCTGCTCAAGATGCTGGATCCAAACTAATGTCACTGTGTGAGCAGAGGCCCAGAGAGTGGAGGAGCCATATGCTGGGTCCTAACAGTCCCAGCGAGTGTGCGCTGCATTGTCATCGCATTCTGGAGCCGCTTACGACGCCGTGCGGTTTAATGGACACCGCAGTCTCCACCACACAGCAGCACGCACGCACAGACAGGCGTGCACACAGATTCTCCTCGCTGCCTTTCTGTTGTGTAAATCCACAAATACAAAAGAAGGCCGGCCCACACACACACACACACACACACACAGATACATGCAAACAGCTGAATTCACACATGCATGTTGGTCTTTTTATAACTGTGAGGACACTGATGCATTTCTTTGCCCCTCAGCTTAACCTTAACCATCACAATTAATAACCTAACCCCAACCTCAGCCCACGTAGTGTTAAAATGTCCCCAGATGATGGTATTACACCAACATTTGCCCACACAGCCACAGCGAGTACACACACACACACACACACACACATTAGAACACAAGTGCATTGTCGAATACTCTGCTGTGTGTTTCAAACTCAGGGACACACACTACACACCCACATAGCGTTGTACTCTCCGGCAGCCTCTACACACACGTGTGCACACTGAAACTCGCACAGAATGAAATCCCAGCTTGGGTAACTGAACGCCGTAATGTGCTATATTTCAGTGGTCCTCCTAATTCACCATGCAGGGAATTAATTGTCTTCTCGATGAATTACGGCCAAACTTAGCGGCACCCGAGTGACATATACACGCGGGTGGTTTATATGCACAGATGTGGCGACATAATCACTGGAATCTCAGCGAGAATGTCAGGGGAGAGCTCACTCTTATTTGCCGTAATGAATCACGCTATAACTTCATTTTGCAGGAGCAACAGCACATTCGGCATATGTGCAGAATGAGTGTCAGCACATACGGCTCGTTTGATTATGGTAATGTGACTCTAGCCATATTTACACATGTAGCATGAACCTCGTCACTTGTTTGCAGGACTTAGTTCGAATAGCGTTTGATATTTGTCCGTTTTAACTTCAACGTGGAAAAATCTGCATAATCGTCACGACACTGCAGTGTGTGTGTGTGTGTGTGTTGTATATTACTTGTCAGTCAAACCATGCGAGGCATGTAGAAAAAGGTCACTGAGTGCGGCTGATGTGGAACAGATGAATAGGAGGCCAGGTGGATGCAGACTCTGTGGCCATGTGTTACCCAAGGAGACCACACTCACCGGATAAACAGAAGCATCAGTTGTTGGTTAACAAAATGACCCGTGTTTATGTTTCCTGACAAGTGACCTCTTGTGGCAGAGAGTGACCGTCCTCTCCGACTACAAAGCAAGGAAAGACTGTGATGTTATACCAGCCCTGCTTAAAATCTTGGGCGGGAGGTACTGGGCATACAAAGTGGCTGACTTTGACACTGGGAGCTGTGATTCACATCCGGTCTCCAACCAACAGTCAATCAATGTGCTGAGCTGTGGTCATATGAGCAGGGTATTTATTTTCTGCCTCCTCTGCGTGCACATGTGTAGGGCAAAGGCTGCAAGATGAAGTGTATGATGGTGGCGTGAAACTTCAACAAGCATCAACGGGTTATTGTGTTTCAAATAATTCCACCTAAAGAAGGAAAAGTAACCTCCGAAGTGAAGCAGCATCCTCGGGAAAATAAAGTAATGCTGGTATCTATCATGCGCATGTGCAGAGGCAGAGACCTTATTCCAACAACACGACCTGGGGACGTCAGGGGACTGTTGACATCAGGCATGTTGCTCTCAGGCGTTTCCTTTCCAGGATGGCAGGACGTCCTTACTTGTTGGACATTTTCACAGTTTTCCAAGGAGGCACTGAATCCAGCCAGTCCCTACAGGGGGCCTGAAGGCTCCTATGGCGGACCCGTCCTCAGCTTGTGATGCTCGGGGCAATGCATTTACCAGGGGGGCAGAATCCTGAAGAGGTCTCAGAGATTGCAACTCTCGCATAGTCAACAATAACACCAGCAGGTGGGGCGAGATGGAGGTGGTATGAACAGGATCAAAGTCAAATCAACTGTACTTGAATCACCTTATAAGTTTCATCAACTTCTTTCTAAAACATGTCCATTGCACCAACACCGAGGTCAAACCCACCGACGGTGTGACTGCCTAACACAGTAACCAATATCACAACTGTCCGTTAGTGGGGGATTTGGGATGGGAACCTGTCAGACACAAAGTGAGATGGTGAAAAAGGTGGCACCCTCCAAGTAGAAATGGTTTTAGTAGAAAAGTAGTGAAATATTTAGATTATATTAGAATGTATTAGTAAAACATGAATATTATTTGCTTTATAGACACCTTTGCTTTAATTTCCTTTTTTCACTTTTCAGTTTTGAATTGTGGGGGTTTAGTGGTTATTAGTAGAACTAGTATAGTATGTGGATATAGTATAAAGTATATGGACAAGATCATTTAACACACAGAGTGAAAACTCAGTTGTTTTGTTCTTGTGATATGATGATTTAGGTGTTAGTGTTTTTCCTAAAACCTTTACTGCTAATGAGTTCTTCAGGATTCATGTCTGCAGGAAGCTTGAGCTGTGCTTTAGTAGGAGAACCTTTTATGTGACTGGGTTTAGTGGCAGACTTTGGTGTTATACGGCCATTGTTTTTAGCATCCTTTCAAGCCTGTCTTCAGATCGGTAGAAAGCAACAACTATTATTAGGTTACTGATTCACGAAACACCAGTACAGAGATGAGTCAGAAACCTACACAATTCTAATGATGGCACAACGAGAAGAGATCTCTGCAGTGAGGTACACAAGAGGAGACAATAAAGCATCTGTAAACTGCCAATATCCGCGGCACAGCAAAGTATTTATAACCTTTTCTGTGACAGTCTTGCAGCCAAAGTGATGCAATTTTTCACTTCACTGCAACTATGTTGTCAATATAACGATGACATTTTCCCAACGACGTATGTTCTCATACTTCATAAGTTTGTTGTAAATATAAGGATTAACGTTCGCAGTAGGATGATGAACACGCTTCGGTAATAACTTGTTAATTATGTTCCAGCGACCTCTCAATCCGTAAAGTGAAGTAGAAGGGCTGGAGTTGAGTCATTAGCTGTTCTCAAGTGTTTTTTTCTTTCTGAGGAGGAAAACTTCCTTTGCACTGGAACAGCTTTTGTACTGGGACAACCCAGAAAATGTCTTATTGCCGGGGCAGTAAAGTCAATACTGAACAATGGTTTGAGACTCAGCCAACGTGTGTGTTGGTGGTGGTGGTGGTGTTTCTTTCTTTCTTTGTTCAGTTCTGGTGACTAATCATAGAAAGCTGCACAGCTCTCTCCTCTCCTTTGTCGGTTCCTGCTGCTCCGAGTCTGCACCAGTTCCTTCACGTAAAGAAGAATCCTCAGAAAAATCAAACAGCAAACGTGCAAAGATTTCATTAACTGGTTAGAAGCTAAATTAGTGTTGTGTTACGCAGGTCTGCAGGAGTGCACACGACTCTATCTACCAATTCACAGAACATATAAAAATGAATCATGAATTGCACCTACAGTTTCATGGATGCAGAGTGAGCTGCAGTGCAGTGAGCAAAGTACTATGCAGTACAAAAAGTACACGCTGTTTCTCTTCACAGTTATAAAACACAGAGTGCATATTATGAACATGATGTAAGTTTTATGAAGCCTTAAGAGAAACAATCCATCTAGAGCGAGTCAAATATTTATTTGTGCCCAACAACATCACATTCACGCGTTTCTATAGTTACTGATACTGTTATCAGTAGCTATAGAGACCGCTGGGTTTAGCCATCTCCCTGTAGACTGGACGCTTTAGAGGGATTTAATCTGTGTAGCAACAAAGATAAGGTCCACTTTATGCCCCATCACTCACCGGAGAGACAAGTTTAAACTTTCCTCACACCGAATCCGAGCTGAGACTGGTTTCCAGCACTATGCGCCTCGAATGAGCTGCCATGTCTAAAGTTAGAGACACTCCTTCCTCTGAGGGACATTAAAACGTTAGTAGCTCTAATTACCAATAAAACCTGTGATTGGTTGAATTAGTGCAGCAGTATATGTGTTTATGTGACCGGCTGCTTAAGTCTTCACAGTTGGCGGCTCCTGGGGGTCGATCAGTGTCCTCCCCGATCAAATTCCCTTATATATGTGGATATGAAGTAAATATGCACATCCACCAATATCCCCATACGGCGAAGATCTCATATTTATGTTGATCTTTATACTGTGGTTATGAAGTGCTCTATAAATGCTACAGCTATTTCCCATCCCTCCCTCCTGAGTTGCTTTTTATGAGGTTTCTTCGTTTTTTTGGGTGGGTGGTTTTTCAGCATGTGGTTGTTGTTGCACTGAATTTGCTGTTTATTTGGGTGAATTATGTGTCATCTACTGTCTTAATTTGTATTAATGACCTGTGATTTTATATGATGTTGTCTGGTCTCCCATGAAAAATAAATATTGATCCCAGAATGATTTCCTGATTAATTAACTAAACTTTGCTCTGCAGACATTTTCCAGTTGTGTGTTATAGAGATGAGTACAACACTCAAGTAGTGCGGAGGTAGGATGAATCTTCTTCCCCTTTGTACATGGGTTTCACCACATCTGTGTAAAAGCTCATTTCCCAAATGTAACTAATTAGAAATAAACTATATATTAATTGATGTCCGGTGTAACTTTGACAAAGCACCCAGCAGCATGTAAAGTAATAACTTATCATCTGATTTAAAATATATGGTCATTAAAAGTGTTATGTTTGGTGCTGCAGCTGGAAAGTTGGACTTTTCCTAACAGACTGTGTCTGCATGGTACTGTTACTGGTACTGAAGTAAATTCCCTGAGAGGAGAGCGGGTTCTTTGTTTTGTATTATAATATTTATAGTTCTGTTCTAACAGAGGCATCGTGCAGTTTCATGGATACACACTAGATGGACCATTGTAAGTCAAGTCTACTCTTTAGGCACAGTGGACCCCGTCGAGAGTCGAGGTGGAATTGATTTCAACTCTTTCCCTCTGAAAAAGTAGAATAAAGATAAGTTAAAAAGATTAAAAGTACGTTTGAAATGTTTTTCCTTAAAAAAACATTACTGTTTACTGGTTACTGTGTCCGTGAGATTTTTATAATAATGAAATGAAAATAGTTCAGAATTGGATGCTGTCATTGAGTTGGGGGGTCGCGCGTCACCACCAGGATGTATGAAGCTGAATAAACCGATGGATGTCGTTCAAACCTTTTTATCCACCACTGGATGTGATGAGGTCTGTGTGTGTGAGTGGGGGAGTCATACAGAACCCCCCCCCCCCCCCTCTCGCTTCCCCTCTCCTCTCTCTCTCAGTCAAGGGCAGTTTGGTTAGGAACGGCGGGACTGAACCGCTCCACATTCCGCGTGTCCTCGTTTTGCTTGCCTCCGCTGCCTACTACGGGCTATTTGTGATTGGCTCACCCTCCCTCCGCTCCCTCCCTCCCGCGTGATTGTATGTAAATCCGGTCGGGACTCAGCCAGTAGGTGAGGTTGGGGCTGGTGGCTCCTGCCTCGGTGGCGCACAAGAGACCTGAGAGCGGCCGCGTTGAGATCGCTGCGCCGTCGGAGCTGTCCACTGTGCCGTGGTGCTGAACTCGCTGCGCGCGTTGGCGGTATTCTGGGAACGGATTAACAATCTGCCCTGCGGCTGCTTAGCGGTGCAAACTTGTCCCGATCGCATCTCTCTCTCCTCCATATCGGAAATTACGCTACACCCGCCGCGGATGTGACCGGAGCTTGTCGTTAATAATAGTTTGGTGAGAAGTGTCGCTCTCCTCCTAATCTCTTTCGGATTATCCTCTTGGATGGTTTCCGTCTGGACACACAGGTAAAGAAATGTGTGCTTGCAGTTTGTGTGTTGTGCTCCGTGTGGACTAATTGCTGAAGCCCTGCTGAGAAAGTGCCTCTCTGTGCCTGACTCACACACACACACACACACACACACACACACACACACACCAGCTTAACCCTCATCACCAGCGAGGCGCCGCAACTCTCTTCTCATAATCCAGCAGGTCACTCTCCTTGACTCGGGGAATATCTAACAATCTACCGCCTCCAGCTTTTCCCCTTTCAATTTCCTCGCCTGTCTGGTCCCCGATGCTCGAATCAGGTGATAACCGGATCTCAGAAGTTGAGATTCTAGTTGCTGCTACTCTCACTGGGCCGGGGAGGGGGGGGCTTTTAATTTATCCGCGCAGTGCTTAGCATGGTGTTTCTTCCTTGGCACGCTAATCCCTGAGTGACACCGCGCGCAGCAGCGGGATTATGCTTCTGTTTTGCAGCATCCTACAGGCTCGTGCGCCGGAGACGCTCATTGACTGTGTGCGTTGAGGACATGTGGGGGTCCCCCTCTTTTTGTGGCCGCGACAGCGCGGCAGGTGGAGTTAAAGCTAACCTTAAAGCAGATTAAGTCTCAGCTTTACTGGCCAGCAGAGGTTTTTGTTGTGGGATTTATAGCAGCTGTTAGCTCCAGACAAATATGATGTATAGAGGACAATTAGGGACAAAACAGTCCCAGCAGTCACTGTAATGATGCTATAAAAACACATTTTACGTCATAATGTCTGCGTTGCTGAGTGTTATTAGGCTACATTAGGTAGGATTATTTTTATTTCCTGGCACGTTATACGTTCAGTTCATCATATCTCAAAGTAAAATATGACAAAGAAGAGACATATAGATATTGTAAAAGTTACAGTTCTACCTCAGTGAGGAACCTTTGCTTGTATCCCACTATGTCTACAGTGGCTCATTGCTACTTTTCCTGTGATACAACCGAACCTCACTGCATAACAAATCTTGGTTCTTGCGATTTTACAGTTTGACACAGGACAAATAATGTGAATCCATCTATGCAAATCCTCAGCAGTTTGTATTTCCTTCATTGTTTGTGATTCGCAAAGCACACAGACACGAACAATCCCGCCGCAATCCCCCTCTAATTGCAACAGTAATTGAAATTCTTGTGCGAGCGCTACACAAATCATGCAGTTTTAACGTTCAGCCATCTGCGGGCCGCCGCGATCCAACTTCAAGCCCTTTATTCCCACACTGCGTTCACTTTATCTGGGAAAGCTCTTTGAAACCACAAGACAGAATCTATTTCCAGTGGTGCATTAGACGGATGAGTTGATCTGTTTTTCAAGACTGCACTCACAAATTGATTACCCACTTGAATATGAACCAGGGACCAGGTAATGTATGATTAATATAGGCTATTTATTATATTTATTGTGCAGGAGAATAGTGGAGAGACTTGTTAAACATGCTACGCCGAATAAATGACAGTGTCAGCTATAGAGGGACAGGGAAGGAGAGATGCTCATTTTCAGGATGACTCTACTGAAATGATACCGATACTCTCGGTTCAGAGTTGTCCTAAATCAACAAGGACGCCGACAAAGAAAAACAGCAGCGTGCAGAACGCTCTCACGGGGAATCCATTCTGCTCCGCCACACCAACACTACAAAGTCTCTCCGCTCCTCCGTTTTTTTTCCCTCCACCTCAGATCCAATTAAGCCGTTTAACAACAAGTAGGAGATGATGCCAGCTGAGCAGGTAGCGGTGTTAATGGAGCCGCTCTGCTTTTCATTACGACGACTTTCTTCAAGCACCATGGGGAGGCGAAGGCTTTCCAGTCAGTATTGCTTTTCACCGGAGGAAGAAAGAAATGCTAGGAAACTGATCAAAGCATTTTAGATTTGAGAGGGAGAGTACTCTCTGTGAAGGTGTGGGAACCCAGTAATGGTAAAAGGTAGGAGCGGACAGATTTGGATGATATGACAACACAGCTTTGTGCTGGGGAGGAAAATTGCGCTGGCGCTGAAAATGGAAAATATCACCTATTCGGGGTCTTTGCAGGTGTCCCGGCGTCACAGCAGGTTAAAAAATCTTTACCAATTACCCTCCGAGATGTCTTTATGCTTTTAGAGAGCAGTTTTCAGGAGCATGTTTTCTCAGATTGTTACTAGCGAGGCTTTCTTCACAGATGTCAAATGCATCCGCGAAGGCTTCACTTTCTGTAGAGTCAGGTCCAGGTTTCTACTCCTCTACTAATATTTTGAGTTCACACAAGCCTTCTTGTGGCTACTGCGCTATGCTGAGCTTCTAGTGTGTGTCTACTGGGACGCTGAACAAACATGGGAGATCAAGCAGCTATACTGCAACACTGCCAGCGTCTCATGGAGGCAAGAAGCCACACAATCCAATATGTTTAGGTGCCTTTGCAGAATCTACCGTCATAATGCTCCTGATCTAAATATAATGGAACACTGAACACAAGGTGAAAGACACGTTAGAGTAGATTTACAGATCCCACAAAAACGGCCAAAAGAAAAGCCAACCATGATAATACACAACGAAGCAGCTATTGTCTCCCAAATTATGCCTAAAAGGTATGTTTATACTCGGCACCTTGTCATGCTCGTGGTATTTGTTGCACAAATGTTTGTGGTATCACTGAGCAGTACTCCCACTGTGTGGGAGGAATTTCATTGTTACACCAAAATCTAGAGAAATAAAACTACATGGCTTGATAAGTGTTGAAGAGGAAGGCATAGAAGTGCTCTTCATTTCCAGTGCAGAGCATGTTGACGAGCGTCTCGGCTTCTTTAAGGGGTTCGCTGCCTCGTTTAGTTTCTGCTGGTTCATTCCGCAGACTTTTATATTTTTATGGGGGATAATTTGACTGGGGAACAGCCATTGTCTTAGGTGGGGCCCAGGTATTGAACCACCAAGCCAATGAGGTGACTGCTCCATTTCCTGTGTGCACAGTCTTACCCATAGCTCCATGTTGTTTTACACAGATGAAAAGCAGTTCCAACATGTAATGCAGGATCAGGGGGATCAACAGAAGTTGGTTGTGGAAGTGCAGCCTCGGTAGCTCGGTAGGTTAAGACTGGGATGCAGATGGTCGCAGGTTTGAAACCCTGTCTAAAGGCTACTCTATCCCGCACCTGGTGTGTCCCTCAGCCAGACACCCAGCGCTAGCTCCCTGTAATTTGCTTTAGATAAAAGCATCTGCCAAGCAGAGTAAAGTAAAGCGGTTAGATGACTGGAGTCGTTAGCGCCCTCCACCAATCAGCAACTACACATAAAAAAACGCGATTAGTAGAAATTTTAGAAATGAAAATTACTTTTACTGTATTAAGTGGAGGAGATAAGGTTTAGGTAACTGTTCCCGAAGGGCAGTGAACAGGTGGCAGGAGACAGGAACATGAGGCAAAATGGCCGACGGCAGGTGAGTGGAGTGGAATAGCAGGTGATCAGGTGGCCAAGATGGCTGTGCCCGAGAGAATCGGAGTCTGTGGCATGTGTGCAGAACTGAGGAGACTCGAGGGGGGCAGGTGAGTTAGTAAGTACAACCACTCAATAACAAAATAGAAGAGAAGAAAGAAAGTCCAAAAACCAAAACAAAAGGCCGGAGGAGTCCAAAAACCCAAATCTCCTCTTCAACAAATCCATCCTATTCAGACTAAACGAGAAAAGATTTACAATGAAAATCCAAAGACGGGTTGTTCTTCAAAAGTTTACACAGCGCCTTCACTCCTATCAGAAGTCCTCAGAGTGATGAGTAAATTCCAGAAACAGATGGAGAATAGACACTGAGAGACACATCCAGAGCCAAGAGAGATTATGGAACAAGACGAAAACAGATGAACCTGCAGATCAGAGGACTGAACTGTGACAGACATGTGTGGCACTGCTCATTACAGTCACATTAACTCTTCTGGAACAGGTTGGAGACATAAATACATTTTACAGTGTCCATATATCGTACTTCAGGTAACCTCCCCATGTATTTGACAAGCAGATCATGGTGTTGGATAGTGGCTAATTTCCCTTTACAACCATTAATCTATCAAGATTTGCCACATTTCACGAGGCAACAAATAAAACTGTTGTGCATATGAAAATACTTAAGTCGAGAGATCCGAGCTGATGAAGAGCATCACATTGTCCTATGAGAATTTACGCGCGCATTTTAATAAGCCAATATACATTTAAAGCAGCATGTTTCTCTCAATAGCTCAGCCCCAAACCATCCCAACAGTGAGAGCTCTAACACTGCTTTCTCCCACTCCAAGCTAAGTTTTAACCGCTGCCAACTCCCATCTGTGTCTCCGCGTCTGTCTTTGTTGTTCTCCCCAGTATGTGGAATCGTTACGGTGCAGCAGACCCACACACATTGAGATATGTTCGCCTGCTGCCGTGTTTAGGAGACACTGCCTCCTGACATTTTTTACATCTCCGGGCGAGGCGGGGGTGGGGGGGTGGGGTTTGTATGATGATGTGAGAAACTGTTTTTCTCTTATTGGGCAACACTGGGTATGTTTTCACCTGAACAAAGAGAGAGCTCTCTTTTTGTCATGTAACAGTAACAGATGAGCCTGGGTGGACGGCTATAGTTTAGATTACAAACACGTGCTGCAGCTCCAGGTAGTTTTTTGAATGTCTATGCCGTGTGCACTGACGTTCGACTGGTAAGATTTCCGCTGGATTTCACTTTTCTTTTCCTGCTCCGAGGATCAATCTAAGGCAGCCGTATCAGGCTCCGTCTCCAGCTCTTTCAAACAGCTCTAGACTTCCGAAGCATGACCTCCTTCAATCCACGTCTTGATTGAACTCCAAGTGGATTGTTAAATTGTTATTGTCATAACCCATTTCATACAGTGCAGCAAAACAAGGCTTCTGCGGCTACTGTTGGAAGCAGAGGCTGGGCGAGATGGCTCTTTCTCTGCCCCAGTGCTCTTTGGCAGACCATAATAGAAGCTGCGCAGACCTCATGGCCAGGGGTCAACAGGCTTCAAGTTTCTGTGCTAATTCCGTTGATGTACTGCGAGCGCGCTGCTGGCGAGTGTGGCTTGAAGCATTGTAAAATATGTTTGAGTGGGTGGGGGTATTGCTGGCGCTGGCCAAGGCTAGATACGCGACACAACAGTCTGTCCCTGAGATAACAATTGTTTGCTGTTGGTTAGAAGTGTATGACAGTGCGAGGCGGCAGTCGGGGGTGGTCTGGCCATGCGTTGCATTTTAATGGCATCACAGGTCGCAGTTTGCTGTTCCCTGCTGCTGTGGCCAAGTGTGACGCCATTCTTCCGTGCTCAGTAGATCGCATCGATGTGATTATGTAATAATTGTCAACAGCGGGAGAACCCTGTACTTCTGCCAGGTCTTTGTGCTGCAGAGCCGTATGCCTCGACATTTCAAATGGTCTATAAATTAAATGCCTATAAAAGCAAAGTCAAGGTTTTTCCTGCCACTAGGTCATATTCGGCGACTCCGGCGATCATAAATGACAGTTATGTGGCCCGTGTAGCGTCCAAGTCCCTGCCATAAAACCTTTGTCACGCAGAACTTAGACGCGCTATCAGGAGCCATCGCACAAACCTCTGCTTGACAATAAATGGAAATGTTGTGTTGCTCGCTCAGTCTCTTAATTGTTAATAACAACGTGGCTTTTCGATTAATCAGAGGTACAACTGGAGTTGAAAGGACGCGGTAGGCTATTTATATTTCTCAGATGTCATGCTAAACTAGACAGAATGACAAAAATATAATATAATCACTTCATTTTTTCACTGGGTGGTTATCAAACGCGGCGATGAAAAATATGCAAGCTCTTTGAGGATCAATTAGTTCAATATTTTCATACAGCACAAACAAGCAGTTGGGGACCGGCCACAGTTCTTTCTGCCAGAGAGCATCAAAGACAAATGATGTGAAGGAACCTATAGCTTTTTTTTGCAATTACTAGTGATTGCCATACACTTTATACATGTATATATATATATATATATATATATATATATAGATGTGTGTGTGTGTGTTTGTGCATAGAACACTACTTATCTCAATAAACTAGGTCCAACAATATCCCTCAGGCCCCTACTAATAAACTACTAGGACGTACTGTTAGTTTCATCCATGTATAAATGTTTTATTCATGTGATTTTCTTTTAATTTTTTTTGCTAAAAAATGTTAAATAATTTGCCAGAATAAATGTCTTGCTGACATTTTAGATATTTCATTTAATGTTTTTTTCATTTTTATGTTTCCGTTCGTGCTAAGTCAAGCTAGCTGTCTGATGGCTGTGATAACATATTTACAACTCTGAGTGAAGCATCTATCTTCTCATTGAATTGCAAGAAAGTTAATGCATTTGTAAAACTGTCAACGAGTTCTGTATGATTTATTTCCCATGGCTTTTTTCTTTTAATAATGTATTTGTTCCACTTTATAGAGCATAGATTAATAAAATACTTGGGTAAGACACAAAAAACAGATATTTCTAAAATTCTTGTAGCCCATCTTTGTAACCTTGAAAGCACATATTTCCTCTAAATTTTCATCATGCGTCTGAATTAAGATAAACAGAAAAAAGGTTCAGTTGAAGGACAACAACGTGAAACACAAGCTGTTTTAAAATTCAGAAATTAATGTTCGAGTCCCCACAGGATCCCTCTGCCAGTCGCAGGGATCACTGAAAATCCACAGTCCATAACACGAAGCATCTATAGTCCAGGCCGCTAAGTTGGAAACACATCAGAGGCTCATTAACGTTTCCGTGATTGACCAACTCAATTTTGGTTACCCTTGTGACTTTCTTAATGCTTTCCCCGCCATAAATCCCTTCTCTTCTTCTCAGCGCGCACACCCGTCTCACGTATTTGGCATCTACAATAAATCACTCCAAAAGAATCTCCTACGTCATATGATATCTTTAAGAGAGGGAGTTGTTGTTGAATTCCAGTGAAGCGCCTACTTTCTGAGTGCGAGGAACGTTGAAATTCCACATTTGATTTCAAAAGTTTCTCTGCCTAGATTTGGACTGCCTGCCAGGATTTAGAGCAGATTAACTTTGAAAGTGATTTAGCTCTTCTGCAGCTAGGATTCTGCAGTCGCTACCCGGGCAGGAAAAAAAACACAACCTTTTTTATTCATCCACTATTTCCATCCTCACAGGCTCTCACATTCCCATATACACTAAATATTCCAAACATGTAAAATATGATCTGTCTGTGTGACCCTTATCATGGCAGTGGAGTGTATCAAAACTTAATTAGAGGTATGGGTCTAAAAAGAGATGACTGACAGTCATGTAGGCATAAATACAAATATAGAGACGACACGGCTCCATATAGGCGTTATCTATCACACACACACATGCACTCACACTTCACAATAAATGCACTCACAGGAAGCATTTGTTACATTGCTCCTTCAGCGGTACACTAAAATGTAACTGTGGTGCACAGAGGATTTAGTGGGAGACACAATACGCAAGCGTAAGTTCAAAGCTCAGTGTAATCACATTTTATGCGTTTGGATAGTTATCGGAACAAAACAGATAACAGCCTCATAAAAAGCATGGAGAATAATGAATTGTGTCATTGGAACATGCAGCCAGCAAATTTACACAAGGGCCTATCTCCTTCTTTATCCGTTATCTGGTGGCACGGGGATACACTGCTGTTATCCGCTTGGCATTTGGAGCTGTGCGTCCCGTCTAATGAGTCAGGGATGTTGGAGCAGCACTTCCATGCAGGGTTCAGAAGCAGGACTGAAAGACAACCGCATGTTCTTTGAATTCCTGTGAAGGTGCGGTCTGCACTAATTATTTAGTGTGGCAGTGAACTGGGAGCCTTGTGCATGTATGAAATGAGCTGTGATCTCTGAAGCGGTTTCGAACGAGACCAGTCCTTTGAAGCTCTTTTGTGTTTTCTAGAAAAAATCCCTAAACCTGCATTAATTCTTATTTCTGGACAGGTAAAGGCAGCGCTATATTCACCAGCGTGTCACTGACATTGTCTATTTATTGTCGGTGCTGAACAGGAAGTATGCATCGGTATTTTTTTACAGATTGTCTGCTAAAAACAACACCCTGCCGCTGTCGCGGCTGCTTCTGGAAAGACTGCTGATTGCAGCAGTGAGTTCAAACCAAAACAACAAAGGTGTGGGAAAATCTCTGGGAAGTTTCAGGTGCAACATTTCCTCAGTTCCCCAACAACTGTCTTTGTGATGTGCTTGAATGGGCCCATTAACTGCCACTTATTTGTTTGGCATTGCTGAGCGTCCCCAGAAAGCCGAGGCTGCAATTCACACATTGGACTGTGTACAAAAAGAAATATGGAATTTGGTGATCACCAGCTGATCATTTTCTGAACAATTAAAGATGAAAACAAAGATTCACTGGATGGATAAACCACAGTCTGCCTCTGATTGGAAAACTCTGTTGGGACAGGAGGGAAGAATTTGTTCTTACAAATGTTTTCCACATAAGACAGAGAAGTGTTTCACAGATGTCTCACATGACCAGAAATAATATTAAACAAAAGTCTGTGAATCTCAAGAGATGTCTGTATCAGCAGAAATTTAAAACTGTCTCTCCGTTCCGAAAACAAAAGAACGTTTTGTTTCCATTTGTCTCCCGGCGATTTGAGCCTGTTGAACAGTGCCAAGAATTTTTATGTTAATCAAGACAGAAAAATCAACCCTAATGGTCTTAGTTTTATTGGTGAGTGTCTGTCCCAGATTTAACTACGGTGGTGTGAGATGCATCATGGGTTACATGTGCTATGGCACCTACTCAGAAACATGATTACAGGTTAAACTAATGAATTTATATTCAGCATTGACTAAAGCTGACAACAGTTAAATGCCAGAGCATGAGAGAGGTGCCACATTAATTGGACCCATCTCACTTCAAGGATTCCACCTACTTACTTCTCCTCTTTTAGGATGATTTAAGGCCTTATATCATCTCCCATGGTCAACTCACTATGTTGTCATGTCCATGAATATCTGCCATGCTTCATACTTATATTGCAGGGAACTGAATTAGACTTTGGAGCACCTAAGTGCATGCATTTGCATATTTACATAGACAAAAAACAGTCTTCAAATCAGTGAAAAAACCTTACTGATGCACAACACTGCACAGAGTTGACACCTACACATTCTATAAAGACAATTACACCGACTTAAAATATACATAAATTAGAGCATTAATTAGCTAAATGAATTAACCCATCAGCATAACTGCTTATATTTAATACATCATGGTGATTATGGAAAGACATTAGGCAGCTCAAGTTCCTCCTGCTTGGACGTGGTCCAGAATTTTGGAGAGATGATGAAGGCCTTGGCAGATTTGGGCTTCAGCTTTTTCAGTGCCTCGTCAGATTTGGCCCAACTATTTGGACTCAATTAAAGCTCCACAAAGAAATTCCCCCCTGCTTGAAAATTGCTCCTCAGATGAAAAGAAAGAAATAAAACCAGCCATAATTTTTTTAAAGAGCCCATTTCAACACTTTTCTCATACTGTTGCCACTACTGCTCATTAGCTCGCTGTGAGAAGCACAAACCAGGATACAGTTAGTGAAGTCTTTGTTGGCATTCTACCCATTTGAACAGTATGCTGCTGTTTAAGAGGTAGCTTAAATGTGAGCTTGAGTTAATCTCCCATGAAAACACGGATCTCTTTCCTTCTGAAGATAACAGGAAAGGAAATCAAGAGGACCTTATTATAACTCCTCTGGTGTCAGTGATCTCAATGTTTCACTTTTTAAGCACCAGTCAGTCAAAACCTTTTCCACACATAGCAGCAAAGAGTTCTAATTGATATGACAGACTGCAGCACAGCCTGAAGGTCACGTATTAGCTGGTCTGTGTGTAAACATGAGCTAAATATGCTGAATGCAAATATATCTTCCATATATGGATACCACGGGAAAATTAGGGGCTGCACACAAAGAGAATCCATGCTAGCTGTCAGCAGATACAGCTGCCAGCACAGCTGGGTGTCTGCAGAGGAAGTGCTCTCATAGCAAAAAGACACTGTGCATCCTCTCACCAAAACATCTGTCACCATGTCATGTTAGATGAATAGCTGGTGATTACACAATGATGGTTTTGTCAGGGGGTGGCTTAAGACCACCTAATTCTGGATACATGACATGACTGCTCAAGCTCCCACAGTTCTCGGAAAGAAGGGAGCACTGATGAGACGTGTCGTGTCAGAATTCGAAATAACTTCGGTTAGAGAAAAACGTTTAATAAGTTGGAAGAAAGGCAGGACATCTACCTACTAAACACAAACAGATTTTCCACCAAGTTCACTTTATAATTAGCATCAACAAATGAATTTGATTCAAACACAAATCATGTTTGCTTGACATGTAAATGAAGTTGCAAAAGGCACTAAAGTTTGATTGTGACTGACTGTCTGTTTGAACAACCTTAACAATATGAATGTTTCCTTTAGGTAATATATATATATATATATACATATAACTGATAACAGAGTTTTTCCACTAACAGCAGAATATCCTGTTATCATGGCGCTCACATTTGAGGCTCCATAAGAAGCTTGTTTATATAAAGGCACAAAGGAAATAATATGTTTTATGTTTCCAGCTGCTGCAACAGCTTGGAATAAACTGAGGGGCTGGGCAGTTATTATGAGCAAAGAAGCCATCATGTCAGAATAGACGAAAGAGTGAAACTCATACTTGAAGACAAACTCGGTGGAAGACGATGCACAGCAGTGTTGGTTAAAAAAGTCATCACTGGCTATGTTTCTAAAACAAAGACAGCACATCAACTCTTTACTGCTGCTTTACTGCACAGCAAAAAAAAAAACACTGTGATGAACTAGAGCCAGAAAGTAGTAAAACAATATTTATGTTTTATGTCAAATCCATTATTCAGTATAAAAGTTTTCGCTTGACTTGGAAATAGTAGTTCAACAAAAGAAACCAGTCTGCCTCTGGTAGCTTTCATCGCCCATTTCATCCATAGAGTGATAATACTGCTTCTACATGGAAACAAAGTTCAGCAGATTTTAACAACCTCAACAGCTACGGAGCTTCCATGTCAGACGATTTGTCGTGATGCCGAGTGGGTATTTCTGAAGGTGAACCCTGATTTTGGATTAGTTG
>JAUMHF010000002.1:17323564-17359745 GCA_032359275.1 Microctenopoma steveboyesi | reverse complement strand
AAGGGCGGAATAATAATAATAAAGAGAAAAAGAGAATATCAATAGTGTGGAGCATTTCATGCTCCCCCACTAATAAATAAATAAAGAGACCAGTTTAGAGGTGGATAATACTAGGTGCCTCTCTCTCGTTCAGGCCGCATTCTTGTATACGGAATAATAAGATATAAATAAATAAATAAAGAGACCAGTTTAGAGGTGGAGAATAGTAGGTGCCTCCAATAAAATGAATGGGAGGTGTGCGTGCTCCCCCACTAATTATGTATTCCTATTTCTCAGACTTTTGACTCACTAAAATGCTTGAAAGCTGATAGTAAATTAGAGTGTACAGTAATTCAGTCCCAGCTGATGCACAGCATAGTGTATATACACATAGTATCTATAAAGAGCGCTGTGTGGATATGCTTGTTATGCTCGCCCAGTGCATTCAATGGCAAAAATCTGCTGAATGAGACTGATAGAGGTGGGGGTGAGGGGAGAGTGGCTGTGAGCTTGTCAAGACATGATGCATTGTGTACATAGTGGGAACTAGGTAGTCTTCATTTGAAAGTCAATGCGAAAGCTTAGACGTGTTCTGGGGAATTTAAAACCACTAGCCAAAGTTATGATGGTGCTCCCTTGGGGGGTTCGGGGAAAACTTTCAGACTCGACCTGTCTCTTGTGCTTTCAAGGAAAATAAATAAGGCTTAAGACCTGGATTGTTTACTCTTTTCTCTCCCACACAATGACTTATTATATACAGTGTGCACACCACCTGTCAGTTAGATTGAGGCTCACACACACTGAAAGCTATCACTAAGTACTGGAGCTACTCTTAGTGTTGTAAAACATTCCAGGGTTTAGAAAATTGTTTGTCCACGTTTTTTCTTAATTGACAACTCAGCAGTAGGTCTTATGTAACATGGTTTTCAATTTCAATTAATCGATTCACTGTTTTGTTTATAAAATGTCAGATGTCTTAAACCCCGAGGACATTATGTGTCTGCCCCCCTCTTTTTTGAAAAGTGGCGAACCCAGATACCCTTATTTGTAAGCCTGAAAAACCTTTTTAGCATTTTAGCTAAAAAAAACCCTAAATTATGAATTAAAATTTGATTATCTGATCAGTTAACCGTTAAGGCGTATTTATTATAATGATTCGGTTGGAGAGGGGTGTTGATTTAATTTTATGATTGAGTTCTGATTTCTGCTGCAATTGAATCTTACAGACTTTCTTCTAATATTTAGTATACCCTAACTGATAGCTATGATAAATATCAGATATGATAGCTATGTTATGGATAAAAGATTAAACATCTCAGTAGCACGCACTGGATTTTAGCAGCCTTTTTTGTTTTGCTTCCATCCAAATACTCTCTGTAGTTTGTCATTGTGACAAAACTATTAACAGTAATGGTGCACGAGGTATAAAAGAATATACTGTGACTAGAACAATAACTCACTAACAGACATTGTTTGTGCACCCTGGTTATGAAACAGGAATTGTTTATATACATTTGCATTGTTCAATCCACAGTAAAGGTTTTCTTTCTTAGTTTGAAATGAAGTAATAGTTTTTTAATGAAATATAGAACAGCATAGTTGGCAGTTTGTGAAATGGCAGTAACAGTACTAATGATGCAGTAAAAATGGAAAGTTATTTTTATGTGTTGCTGTTGTGTCTTATCATAATGACCTAAACATCTGTGTGGAACTTTGTTGGATGACACTATTGAATATCTTAAAACTGTGCATATGTCTGTCTCTAGCCCAGCATCCTGCAAAAGTTAGTCCATTAATAATCCATTTAACACTGGGATGCTGCAAAGAAGTTGATTGATTGTACTTGCAGATATGGTAATCCACCTAGTGTGGCTGAAAGTGTTAGTGGAGAAGTGGGGCAGCAGCAGCTGCAGGCGGTTTTCCTACCTGGATGTTTGGAGTTTAGAAATGCATGTAGAATGAAAAGGATCAGATTAAGGAGGCGATAAGTAGGATTTTAGTGCTTAATAGCACAACACTACTGTAATATGTCTGCAGGGGTTTGGTAGAGCTGTTTATCATTAGAAGTTTTTTTAACAATTGCTTCACAAGATTTAAATTTTCTGAGTCGTACTTTGCTACAGAAACAATGCCCACTGCATTATCAAGACATTTTCAATGCCCAGTACACTGATAGTGACAGAATTTCAGGTCTACAGAGAATAAAAGCTTATTCCAAAAGAAAAAATGTCAGCAGCAGCCTTGTGGTAATATGTTGGATATAGCCACGTACATTAGGTCTTTATGTATATTCCCTTCGACTTCTAAATGTAATTGTAATTAACAATTTTGTAGTTTTTGTAAATGCAACATGCATAGATAGATGAGTAGGCAGCTGGGCTGTTGGTGAGTGTAATTTGTGTAGGAGGAGTTTGACAGAGAACATAGATTTTAAATGTCAGTGCCTGATTGACTTTTAAACGGCTCTAGAAATTGGATTTTGAATCTGGTTGACAGTTATATGCACACCCCAGCTGATATTTGTTCCCTTAACTAAAGGTTATTTATTTCCATCACCATGAATCTCGTAGGGCATACATCACGTTGTGTATACATTGTTGCAGTGCAGGAATATTTTTTCAAGAAAGATGGTTGAAAATACAACTGTAGTGCACAATTTAAAGAAATCTGCAAGTTTTTGAAGATGACTCAAAGGCAAAAGTCCAGAAAATAAAGTTTCAATGTTTCTCTTTGACCGGCATTTCATAGTGACATGCCACTCTGCAGGCTTGACCTCCTGACCTCTGGGGAACAGTGTGTGGGCCTGCAGATCTGCCACAACAGTGCCATTGTTGTTTGACTCAGTGTCACTCCAGAGGAACAAGGAAGCAGGGTCACAGTCCCGCTGTCAGTCATCTCACTCTGCTGAAGGATGATGAGCAGGCACTGGTGGATTGGGGCAGGTTTGAAAGTACAGCTCTGTGTATGCCTGTGAAATCAACAAGTCATGTCAAATTTATTTTTAAAGCGCTTTGTAACAAAAGGGATTTTTGTGGCGCGCTCCACAAAATGCAGAGGGTATAAATGGAGATAAAGACGAGATAAAAATAAGAAGTAACAGATGCATTGCAGATTTGAACATAAATTGTGTTTGCGTGTGTTTGTGAGCCCCGTGTTAGGCAGTATGAGAGGACTGGCTAACGCATATCCTCTTCTGTGCAGTTTCTTGAGACTTTGCTTCCTTTCACATTGCAGTTTCTAGGACACAGACATTTTCACAGGGCATGTTTTTTTCCCCCTCACAAACACAGTTTTGTTTAATTCAAGTCATGGAAAGGTCAAACTTGTGTTTACACAGTGTAATGAATAATTGATGATGCAGTTATGTTGGAGGGGAAAAGCGAATATGCTCACACCCTTAAATAAATATATTTGGGTTGCATCTCTGCAGGGGTGTAGAGAAACTGTTTAAGATATAATCTCTCTATCACAGTTGCTCGACTTAGACACTCAGCCTAATTAATCCAAAGCCCTCCGTTTAATTGCCCTAATATATTGGCTCTTTGTCTTCTTTATCTTGATTCTCTCATGACGTCTATTTCCCCTTAATTGATTCAGAGGGAGATCTAATCTCCTTGCTGACTGTGGAGTACGTATTGATAGCTTTAGTTTAAACCAGCGACAGTTTTGCGCTTTCAATTGTCTACACTAATTACAGCGGACTTGATGTATTGTCTTGGCCAACTAGTATTGAACCTCCAGAGTGTTAGAGAAGAGTACTCACCATTCTCCTTTGGTTTTTGACAGGAAAACACCAATGAAGACAGCCAAATGGTGGTCAGCTGCAATTTTACTGTTGGGACTCGGCGTGCTCAATGCAGACGGGAGACCCAACAAGGAGGAATTCGGGTCGCCGCCTTATCGACCAGTCGTAAGATTCCGACACAAGGTATTGATCGCCTTCCTTTTTCATTTGCTGTCCATAACAAGAGGACTATGTGCTTTTGCCAAGTATGAAACTAATTACAGTGGTGCTTTTGTTCAGCATCAGATGAATCTCCTGTGGTTGTTGTTTTTCTGCCTACTGGAAAATACTTGATGAATCATTATCCCTCCCTGTGTGTCAGGGGACTGTCTTCTCAGAGACAACCTCACATTAATGCAAGCTTTGAACAGAGTGAGGATGTTCCTGTGGCATTTTATCTTAACGTTTCATGTAAAAGATATAATTACATGCTTAATGACTCTGCAATACAGGGCAGGGCCCTCAAGCAAAAACTGCCATGTTTATTAATCTGTATCTCTGCATCTGGAACAAGGAACACGTTACATTTTCTCCCTCTAAACTAGAAGCATACTTTTTTCCTATTCCATCCCAATCTACCAGCAAAGCCAAGATTGATCAGTTACAACCAGACTGGGAATGAAATTGACTGTTCTGGCAGAAGGGCACTTGAGGAAAGTGCTCAAAGTGTTTTGTCAAGTTGCAAATCAGATTGAGATCATAGCCCTTCAGGACGAATTTCCCCTAAACCGACTTTGTTGTTCTATTAATTTATAAATACATCTCCTCTCTATCATATCCAAGTTAAAATTGGCAGTGAAAAATTACTGCCAACTATAATAGATAATTGTTCATAATCTTTATTATTTATTTTACATTTTTTAACCCATAATTTTGAGAAAATTTCTTTCGATCTTCCTACTTCTCTGCTGCATTGGAATGAAAGGAAACAACTGTTTTACCAAAGAACATTTTGGGCGAGAGGTGGTTAGGAAAAGGAGGAGAAGCAGAGGGAGACAGAGACAGGGAACAGATGGTAGGAAAGTTATTTCAGAGTTGAATGAGGAGCTGGGGGCAATGCAAAGCTGTTCATCGACACAATGGTCAAACAAAGTCTGACCTTTTGGAACAAGATTTATTCACAGAGCTGATACCTGCGGTCCACGCATTGGACCTGGACCGCAGGTATCAGCTGTACAAGAGTTCTGCTCTTTTTAAGCCACATATATCCTGGAAATTGTGTAAAGAGATTTAAACTTCAACGCTCCCAAATCCTGTAATATGATCTCAGTAAACTGCAGCGATAGCACTTCTGCCAGACTGGGATGCTTTATACCAAAGGGAGGATGGAGGCAAAGGATCCAATGTCCACCTCTGCTTGAATGGTTGTTGGATTTCTGTCATAAAGGACAAGGCGACTGTTTTCTGCCTTATCGTTATGTACAGTGCATCATTGTCTATTTCGGTTTCCTACATTTCCTGGGCTGACATAAGACAAAGCTAACTGGACAATGATGTGTCTTTCCCCTTCTGTATCTACTCCAAGGATGATGGGATGTTTCAAAACAGAATACAGTTATGCTAAATTTGGTTAGAAATTAGGAAAATTGGGTTTAGGTAGTAGGTATACTAACATAATCATAGTTATATTTGAGGTCTTTGAGAGATGGTGATTAATTTGCTTTGACACATGCTTTTGTTGAGTTTTCTAGATTTATCTCTGTGCGGACTCATCAAGTTCATGGTTATCCCAAAAAGATGTTATTCATCGGCAACTGGACTTTAGTTTTAGTTCCTTTTTCTTGATTTAATGTTCTATTCTCTAGAGTAGCAGATTCATATTATTAAATGCACATTTACAATTTGTTGCAATGCAGTGCTGGCATAAATTCTAACTGTGTAGATTTTATTATTGACGCTTTATTGGCATTGTTGAAAAATTACTTCCAGTTATATTACAGCAGTACACCATCAGCAGGTATCCCCTAAAAGATCTAAACATGATTGCAGAATAGTCGTATTGAGTGTATTTTCACCCTAGGTGTACCAGGCTGGTATTGAAATTTGCAGAAATGCATTACATTTTCACAACCTCTGTACTTGACAAAACAATTTTCATGGCTTTAAATTGGGTTAGCGTATCCTTTAATTGAGCTGTGCCCCAAAAACAGCGTTGTTTCTGTTATAGTTCTGGCTAAATCTGTATTTATTGTGAAGAATTGTAGCTATAAGGCCGTTTAAAGGACAAAGAGACATAAAAGCTACGAGGTAGCCCTCCCTGTGTGACTGCGAAATGTGCATTGCAGTTGTTCTTTGCTATAATCTTTTCTTTTTCTCATACCTCATTCCAGGTGTCCCTGCTTTAACCCTGTTCTCAGTTCTAACTGTAAGCTTTTTGATATAAACAGTAGTTTAGCTATTTTGAAAGTCGAAACTTGTTTTGACTTCCTCTCTTTTTATTCGCCCTGTTTTGAAACCAGGGGGATAATTAATGTTCAATATGTCCACATGTCGCAAAGATTTGCAGAGAAACTACAAAAATGATGTATGTGCTTTTCCACTCTATTATAATTAAATGTGCCAGGCACTGTGATTGCATCAGGAAGGAATGTCATTACAGCATCTGCATACCATCACAATTTGTCTTGTCAGAGGACAGAGGTAAACCCTGATCATGTGCGCATATTTACAGAGCTTTGCTGAAAAATGGCCACAATGCAGTTCCTTTTATTTTCCTTTTATTTTCCTTTGTGTTCCTCTAAAAGTTTTATCAGCTGTTGCTTAGATTGCGGAGAGGTTCAGGTCATCCACATGTCAATAGAGTTCTGTGAGCAGCGTTAAAGAACAGCGTAAAAAAGAAATGCCAAGTTATCGAACACACTTTTGAGACTGTCTAAAAGGTTAGTAGAAAAATTGAGTCAGAAATTACAAATGTTGGAAAAGTCTCATTTTTATATAATCATCGTCATATTTAATATTTGTAGAGAACAGGGTCACCCAAATGTATTGTTCTCAAGCTCTAATACGTCGGTGACTGTAGCAATGCTACGACTCTTGATAGGACAGTGTTTGACAAGGGTAATGTGATCAGCTGCGACCTTTTAAGCTTTCCTCACAAAGACCTCAATCACCATGAGCCAGTCGGCCATAAACAGCCGGTCACATGCTCTGTCGTTAATTCCTATGGCATTGTTTCAGAAATTCACCGTGAAATCCTCCACACGGGGTCATGTACAGGACACGGATCCTGTCTGCTAGAATTCCACCCCAGCTATAATAAGTTTCATTGAGAATAACCATCGGAGTGATGGTTACTCTTCTAAAGATTCTGTTACGCGGGGATCTTATATTATTCCCCTTTATTGCACTCAAGCTGCTTCGCGATGTGTTTCGCTGTAAAAGTGATGGAGAGGCTCTATGTGTAATTTGTGGAAAAGTGCTTAGGCTTTCCCCACATGAGGGACAAAAGCAATTTCTGAGAGTTTGACGCTCTGACATCAAGCTGTTATGTCAGGACAAACAAAATGGAGGCAAGGACAACTGTGTGCAAAGCTCTATCCATCCAGCTCTGGCTTGGCCACATGGCAAATCTAGATTAACAGGGATAAGCAGGAAGGGGTGGGGGTGGGGGTGGGGGTGGGTAGGGGGGGCAAACGAGATTGAGATAAAGACACAAGTAAAGGGAGAAATAACAGGAGCTATTCACAACCAATAGCGCGAGCTTGACGTACAGTAGCTGCAGTTAAAGCAGTATTTAAATTTAATATTACTGTCACTACTACTTCCTTCCCTCCCTCTCCGCTGCTGGTCAGTTTTATTCCCAACCTTTGTCACTCATTTTGATGAGCTGTCTGCTTTTAAGTGGCAGCCAGCCTGAAGCTGAGGTAACCAGCTTCTGCAAAGACTCCACAGGGGCTGAAGAAGCAGACGGAGCAAATATTGTGTAACAATAACAAGACGTCCGTGTCCATCCTGGTGTTAACCTGGCTCTTTCCTGGTCTGGTCCCCTGCATGCTTATTTGTTCTGTACTTGCTATTCTTGTTATTGATATGTTGACTTTCTGTTGTGAGTCACTCTAGCCTCAGCGTTTCGATTTAAATAGGGTATAACACAGCTAACCATAGGCCACTTACAGGGCCCAATAAATCCGGAAATTTCAAAAGAACAGGAAGTTCAAGTTGAAAATAGCCCAGTGTGGCTCTGTGGAGGTGTGAGAGTGCTGCTACAGGTAAAGAAGGTTACTGTTTGGTGCTTAACAGCTAAAGTGTTGTTAGGCCGCTACAAAACCTGTTTTTTTTTATTAATTTAAATTAAATCTTCTTTACTTTATCATATTTATTCACCTAAAAATTTTGAACACAATGACGGGGTTCAGCAGAACACTTTCTGCTTTGCTAGTGTATTTCAATATTTACCTGTAAACAACAAAAAACATTTATTTATCATGCAAAAGAAAGAGCCTTATGTATTTTACAATAAAATACAGAATACTTGATTTTGTAAAATAAAAATCAGTTAAATACACGAGAGGGACTTTACTTCCATGTTGTTTGCTGAATTATGTTAAATCATAGGGCCGTAGGTGCTGTGACTTTTTATGGCACCAGCCTGCTAAGGGAACAAAATTACGCAGAACAGTGCAGCAGAGCAAGTGAATAAAAAAAAAGAAAGTTCTGCCTATAGCTAAATAATGAGCTGGAATTCAATATGACCATATTCATAGTGTGTCAACCCCAGATCAGTACAGTTTTGCATCACAGCTTACCAGTGAGGATAGAAGATTCGTTGCCCAAAATTGCTGCAACATTTGGCAAGAGGTCTTATCAGATTCCAAAACTGCTCAGTGCTTCATAAAGCTATGAGCACAACTCAGGAAAGACAAATGTGTTTTTATACACGGTGGCATTACAGCAGGACAGAGTCATCTTAGAGGAGTGTGCTTCTGTACATTCTGGTTTTGTCTGTGTTTGCAATTGAGCTGTTCCAGTAGTTGTTCAGTGTTTTCCTGGAATCCCTGCATTTTTTCCTGAGCCACCCCCCCCCCAGCTTAAAGTCATTAAGCTCTACCAGCCAGCTGCAGCTTCCACTGTAGTGTGTCTTCGACTCATTTGGGGTTTGCAGCTTGTTGAGTTATGTACAGTATGTGTTATAAGTTGAAGTCTATCTTGAAGTTGATGGTGTGGAGGAGTGAGGGATATGAAACCTGAAGCAGTAAAAGAGAGGACAAGAAGGGGGGCGGTGTTGGTGGAGCAAAGGGATTGAGAGATAAAGTAAGAGAGACAGAGATGTGGGCGGTCAGCCAGCTAGCTGTGACAGGGGCAGATGAACCACGGGTTGTACAGCTGGGTGCTTCACCGTCCCCAGAGTCTCAGGGCAGTGGAGACAAGTCTGCCAGCAGCCCAGGGGAAATCACTCTCCTCAAACAAATGAAGTGTGAACACTGTCTGCCTTATGCAAATAAGCCAAATTTGATATCTTTCCTACCTGTAGTGCAATTCAAAATGTCAGCTCCTCTAGAGGGTGGTGGGGATACGAAGAATGTCAGCCACAGGTGTGTTCTGTGATTTGTACCCACCGGGTTACTGGTCAACAATGTTTTGTTAAACATCCAGAAAGATGTTGTTCAGAGACTGCGATTAACAGATGTGATATTAAATTCGGATTTCATGGCTTTATAGAAGAGATTCAGCTTGATTATATATACAACAGCTGCAGGCCCACGGGGCCGTAGTGTCAGTGTTTGATCTATCTGACCACTCTTGTTCAGACTGAAATCTTTTAACTAATGACGGACTGCCATAAACTACTAACTTGGCTTTACACTTGGTTGACCTTGTTATGCATATGGACATTGGTCTGTGCACTAACTTTGTACCTGTAATGTACAAATGTACCACATTTGTATTATGTAAATTAATAAATAATTACCTATTAAGCACTTAAGTAGTATCATATATCCATGCTAACTTATTAGCATGGAAATAGAAATCGAGAAGCAAACTTTCAAACAGAAAGCACCACATTGTGTCAGACAGGTTCCTGCTATCAGACTCGAAAACGTCTTAGATCCTCACATCATACTTGTGCAACTGCATGTTAACATTTGAATAATAATCCAGCAATAAGTTGATTATGTGTAGCACAGGGGTTTAACTCATAAAGCATCTGTATGTCATGTTGTCAGTGGTTTATTATAACGGCGATTTCTTTTCCTTTGTTTCTGTTCCAGCAGGATGGGATTGCTGAGGGCTTGAGGATAAAGGGTGAGTTTCTCATTTCTACTTCTTACCTCCCTTTCTTGGTTGGCATTAATAGCACAGCACTTTATTGTCTCCTCTCTCAGTCAGTTTCTTTGGCTCTGCAAGCAGACTGGTTTGATCTGGTACAAATATTTGCTTTAGTGGTCTCTTCTGGCTTCAGTGCAACCAAATGGGAGAGACGCACCTGGAGATCATTTTCTACCAGTGCGCGACATGTGGACAAATCATAGTTTAAGATACCAGCACTGGTACAAATTAGGATATTTTTCAAAGATTCACAAACTGCTGTGTCTCATTTACAGAGGTTTCAGTGGAGTTTCTGAATGTTTCTGCAGAAATGGAAAGACTGTCAGAAGCTGCCATATCCCCAGCAGTTTGCCAGTTAAGACAGAGCGGCTAAAAGGAGGGTATTCAGAATAAAAGGGAGACTTGTAGCATGAGGTCAAATATTCTGTGGTCTGATGTGAAAAAAAAACTCACAACACATCCGTGTGGTGAGCAGCGATACACCATCATGTTATGGGGCTGCATCACGGCGGTAAGGGCAGGGAGAGAATAAATGCCACCAGATACAGGGAAGATCTTCAAAGAACTTTACTTTACTTTACTTTGCTTGGCAGAGGCTTTTATCTAAAGGTGCTGGCGCTGGGTGTCTGGCTCAGTGACACACCTGGTAGGGGATGGACTAGGAGTCAGACAGGGTTTCAACCCTGCAACTTTCTGCATCCCAGTCTGACGCTTAACCCATTGAGCTACCAGGCCACTAAATAGTGGCATGTTGAGCGTGTTAAGTAAGCATGTTAGCGACTAAAGCCACTACGACGTCTTGGCTTTTAGATGAGTCTTAGTCTGTGCCAAGCAAAGCCCAGACTCTGTGGGGAGACTCAAAGAAAGCTATTTGCACACTTCCCACTTCAGACAGCAGCGAATAGAGGCTCTGAAACGCTTTGTAAATTAGGTATTTCAGTTTTAACGTTGTCGTTATAGCCTAGCTTATGTACATTTATGGACACTTTTATATTTTTTCCATTTCACAATCATTTACACAATAAAGTACAAAGTAGTCCTTTGTAATGCCAGTTATGACCGGGCTTGTTCAGATGTTGGAAACGTAGGTGTCAGTAATGCTGCCTCAGATCTCAGGATCAATATTATATTACAAAGGACAACCATCAATTATGCATTACGCAAAGGTTGCATGTGTGAAAATCACAGTTGAAAACATGGCTTCAGCTTGTGAATGAGTGCTGTTCCACAGATAAGAGACCTTTACGATGTCTTACAGGAAACTTTGAAGGATATGCTGTACGCGTGTCATATTAGCTGCATGAACTGTTGTTTGCTATAGTTTAGTTTCTCCCATAGATATTTCCCTAGCACAAGTTATTTGAAAAGTGAAAGGTGCTGACTGAGGTTGTTGTAGTTTTGGATCATACATTTTACATCTTAGCTCCTAAACAACAATTTGATCTGTGAGAGTTCAGCAATCGGAAAAAGTGTTACCCTCACTTGAACCTTAACTCAAATTTCAGTGAGGACACTTGTCAATTTATTGACAATTCACTCCAAAAATGAATGTCATGAAGTGTCTCTTTACTCCTTTGACACTCCAAATCATATTTATGCGAGTGTGGCACAAATTGTCTCTGGATCTGCAGAAGCCCCATGGGCTAAGTCCAAAATACACAGCAACTGAACAACCCTGAACCTGCAAACAAAAATGCTGAAATAGCTCAAGGGCCTGAACGCTAATACAGGAGGAAGCGGGGGACCAGAGTGGAGCTTGTTTTGAGAAGTAAAAATTATGATTATTATTCAACGTCTAATCCACAGCTACAATAAATGGCTCCATGCATGCTAGTTGTAAATATAAGAGTTATTTAGTTGTGTATCACTGTGGAATTGAATTGTTGCATTATTGGTAAATTAAATTATAAATGACTCATTACTTGAAAAAACTAAACAAATTACTTTGAAGAGAACTAACCATTGAGTACAGCTGTGTTTGGCATCATTAACACATCGACCAGTGTTGTACGCAGCAGTGTGCGTGCGTTATCGCACCGCGGTCCACTTGCCGTTTGACAGATGCATCTTATCTTTCAACCTGTCACCTTTCTAATGTCTTCTCTGTCTCCTCTAAACAAAAGTCAATGTCAGGCAAAAGGTGCTCCTGCTGCCCAACATGTCTGCCACTAAGTGTTTGAACAGGCCACTAAATGGACGTCTCCCCATTTTTCTTCACCGGGGAAGGTCGAAGCAGTAATTGTAGAGGGTGCATTACCATAAAGGGCGGCCCCAGCTGTCTGCTGTGATTCACTTTAATGCGCCATGTTCTGTAATCCGAGAGGGGAGATCTCACTTTGGCCAGTTTTCAGCAAACTCATTTCCAGCCCAGATAACGAGAAGGCAAGCAAACTGTAGAGAAAATAATAAATAATTCAGGCATTACCCTGTACATTGGAGGCTTCTCGTTATTACACAACTGAGGTCAATTTAGCATTAAAACTCCAATTTTACAAGCTACGTCACCATCTACAACTCAATAGCGTTATCATTTCCAAAAATGTGTTAAAGAATGACTCTTAATACATAAAAATGCATTATTTTTATACCCATACACCCAAAGCAGTATTGTCCCACACAAGCCATGTTCCTCTTATGCCTTTTTAAACTATTTGCCTGAGTTTTGTGACACACTGAGATCAATTTCCTCTCAATGCTCAATTGTCTTGGCCTGTTATGTTCCTCTTACTGTGATAGACTGTCAACCTGTCCAGGGTGTATCCTGCCCCCCACTCTTTCAGCTAATGTGTGCTGTTACCCTGAACTAAAGTTAAGCAGGTAAAAAATTGGAAGGATGGATATTCTATTCCTGCATTTAATATGGAAGTGAAAACAAAAAAAAAAAAAGAATGTCAGCGCAGAAGAGACGAAGACAGACAAATGTCTGCCATTTTCCTGGATGCTCGGTAATTGGTGTCCCAGAATGAGCATATGCCACACAAGCTGAGCTTGTTATGCAGGCTGCAGCCAGACCTTGGTGAAATGCAATTTTACAGAATAAATAGACTGATTTAGCTATATGAAATACCTGATGGAACTTTTGGAGATAATCTCACCATCCTCATTACACCTAGAAGAAAGAAAAAAAAATGGCGGAGGCAGTACTGTTATGAAGGATGACTTCCTTCTGGTGTGCAATGTTCAAGCTGGCGTTTACTAGCAGTGTTCATTATATCTAATCCTCGTTACTTCAGAAAATGACATATTTGTTTATGTACTGCATATATAAGGTTAGCAACAACATGTTTACACTAGATTCCCTTTAATTTGGGCTCAGATAACATCCTAAACCATTACTGGAATTTGAAACCTAAACCATGGTATAAAAAAACAAACTATTATATTAGTTATATTACTATAGCTATTGTGCATTTTTCTCCCAACAGAAAATGGTGTAAATCTTAAATTGAATGGAAACTTGAAAACAACTAAAATGTTTTATAAACACTTACATACTTTTCTGCAGGGAAGTGATGTAACAAACAGATCTCTATATCAGCCCTGTTTCAAATTTTAGGTTCTAGGTAGGTAAAATACTTAAAAATAGGCAGTTTGTGGTTGTTGCCCTGTTTTTATTACTTTGTAGATAAAGAACCATAATTCTGTATTTTTATTGTTGCTTTTCTTCACGTAGTAATTGAGGTCTGTCATCTGTTAACTGCATATATAAACCCTCATGATGCATTTTGAGACACTACAGTATTAGAGATAGTGTAAAACATGAATTAAAAGTGGAACAGCAGGAAAAATGTATGTTATGGTTGCTAACACTGCTGGTGTTTACTGTATGTTCTAATATATTACTTTGCTTTTAATATTTTAAATAAAATGCTACCCATGCGAGACTTTAATATCACAGAGAGCCAGCATTACATGCAGTTTGTACACATGTAGCTTCACCAAGTAACCAGTACAGACTTCTTCATGCATGTAAATATTTTCACTGAGAAAAGATCTCCATACAGACAGATTGCAATTGCAATATCAGGCTAAAATAACAACGTGGCCTCGTAGACTGCTCCCATTAGCAGGGTACAGCCTCTCAGGTTTGAACTTTGCACAAGAGCAAACATTTTGTTTTGTTGCCTGGCACCAATATTTATGTTCCCCCTATTATTTGTTGTCTCCCATTCTTTCATATACGGACATAATATATTAATTTGTATGCACAACAGCAATCTTACCCCCACCACACCCAAGACCACAGCAGAAGTACATTTGAATAATTCAGAGGCTGCAACACCAAGTTCTAAATTGTATATTAATTCTAAAATTACGCTCCACCCCCTGGGTCCCGGTTGCACTTTTATTAACTCGTCACAGCTGTTAAGAAGAATGGTGGAGGTTGCACTGCACTTTTCTCAGAGTTATTGGAAGATTCCCTGGTTTTCCATCTAGCCTTTTACCGTTTTACCACAATTTAATTTGTAATAGCTCTCATACAGTAAGTCCTAATCAAGTTAGAGTGTGTGCAGTCCCATTCTGGGTGGGGAGGGAAGTCGTTTTAAAAGACACGCTGTGGGACTGCACTGCACCATCTGCTGATGAGCACCTCTGACAGGCTTAGATGAGTTGCCGAGTTTAAAAAAAATACACCCCCTACGGGATATTCCTCATGAATTCTCACAGGACTTCGAGCTGGCTTTACAGGCCACTTATGCTCCTTGACCCACTAAGCCGTAAGAGGACAGTTGTGGCTGGCCTAAATACTGTATGGTATAACTCTGTCACCTTGTCAGTGGAGAAAAGAGGAAATACCTTTCATAGTCACACTGCACCCCAAAGAGCACCATGCTATGTTTGCACAACATGTTTTCATGTTCTGTTTTAAATTTGTGAACACTAAGTCAGATCAGCGTCTGACAGGATGCAGACTCTGATGGTCCTTTCTAAGAAACTGTTGTAGCGTTACTGGTGAGAAGATATACTGGTATGAACCTTGGTTACTAACTTCAATTTCTAATGATAGAAAGTTTTCATTGTGGTAGTTAAACCCTTTATCCACAAGTAAACTTAAAATTAGGACATTAATGATGTCATGATGTGTCCTTGGTCATGTTTGATTGGCCAGTGAAAAAATATATTATTAGTCCAATTAGGAAATAATATTTTGGGTGGGACTTGTCGTGGTCACTGTTCCAAAATTTCACAGAAATGGAAGGATTGTTGATCTTGTTGAACTGATTGACATACCCATATATAATCAATAGTGGATAATGATAGTCAGTAACATCCTTGAAGATGACAGGTTGTATGATTGTTATGGATTGTTATTGAATAAAGTCATATATACTATATACCAATATATCTATTCTCAGCTCAACCGATGAACCGGCATGTACAACATTATACTCATATTAAAGGGCTCTAGTGCATTTCAGTTCGGTGACCACCTTTGTACACACGTAGCAAATTCATTAATGATGCTTTAAGGTATGTCTGTGTGTTTTACACAAAGTCAAATGTGGTTAGATTTTGTGGAAAATACTGCCAGTTTTGTGGTAAGTTAGATTTAGGTTTTATTTTTGAGTAGTGTGACAAACTGCACAGTAGCTTTTCTTTGTAGCTGCTTGTGAACTAAACTCACCTGGTGTCCCAGGTGTGAGTCAGTTTGTAATTACATGGCAGAAGTGTGAAACACCAGGACTCTGCATTGTGTCAACCATAATTTAAACTAATTCAAATGTTTCCTCTCTGGGCACAGACTTCTAATGAGCTTGAATCTGTGGGAAGTTATTGTTCATGTAGCGTTTCTTTAATTGCACATTAAATTACTTTGCTGCTCTTAACTCTGGGTACAGATTTTAGAGTTTGACCTTCTTTGCTCTCAGGTATAAAACATCAGCAACAGAAGAGAACGTCAACCTAATTGCAATTTATTTCTGGGCCTTTGAATTAAATTAATGAATTTAAAGAGATTATTAAACATATTCAGAGGGGTTAAAAAAGACTGAAAGGTGACAATGTGACCATCAGTATCGCTAAAGGAAGCATAATATGCTGAACATTTAGGAAGATCAACAATATTACCATAACACTCATCTGCAGCGTATAAATGACTCCCAGGATGTTGATAACCGTCATTTCTGGCAAACTATATCTTGAATATGTAAAATTAAATGGAGTGAGACCAATCTAATTGAGATTCATCAATAATTCTTGGTGATCTGCATGAACCAGTGAATCTTACAGTAGATAATGATGAAGGCTTGGCAATAGCAGCGCTCTCTTTTTAAATCTGAAGGTCAAAGCAGAAATCATAAGGAAGGAGCATTATCTTGAAGAACGGTTGTTCCACGCAGCCAGTATTACCTTTAATGTAGCTTGTATCTGTATGCCTGAACTGCCTTAGTGTTCAAACAGGAAATTACTCCAAACAGAAGACACCCACACTGACCATTCACTTTTTATTTTACTGTAGTGTACATGATAATAAAAAGGATACTTGCTCAGAAGTCACCTCACAGCGGTGACAACAGCTTTAATATCTACGACAACAATTGGGGTTAATTTTAAGAAGCATGAAGAAAGTCTTTATGTCTCTAAAACACTCGTATTTTAGATAATCTGTCAAAGTGCTTTATGTTTAAGTCTTTGTACCGCCACACGTAGAGAGAGATGAAGAGTCGATTTGACTGACAGTGTGCTGCTGTCTTTTCATAGCGTCCTATTCTCGGTAGGAGGTTCAGTTTACTGCTGCAGTTCTGGGAGGAAAAACACAACTGCATTTTTGTTTTCTTTTTTTCTTTGATGAGCTGAAATCCTTTGTGTTTCATCAGAGGGAAAACAACTCTTTTTTTGTCAGACAGGAGAAATGTGTGCTTTTTAACGTTCTGCCTTTTGTGACACAAGACTTTCTTTTTCTTTTGGCCTTTGAAAAGTGTTCCTGTTGAGTGTAAAAGGTGTAAACCTCAGAGGGCTACATAACAACTGTGTGAGCTTCATTACAGAACAAAATATCACTGAAGTTGTCATTAGAGCCATAATCTTGTAAAATCATTAGTTACTCAGTGGTACTGCTCGTAAAAATGCGCAACAGGAGCTCAACCTACATTCTGCATTGTACGTCTCAGTAGTGCTGACGGTCAGGCTGTGCGCTGTAGTCCAGTGATGTAAACTGCATTTTCAGATTTGTTCATCTCACTCGCTGCTCTTTTCAAGTGCTGATTAAATGCATCCTTCTGAGGCGATTTCACTGGTGCACCCGAAAACTTTAGCACATTCTCGCTCAGTAAATCTCTCAGTGTGTCTGCTGACATTGTTTTTAAATAATCACCTGAGTGCAGACATTGGCCTATGCTGAATAATTAAAAATGATTAATCAGTCTGTTATTTTTCTTTCAGTTCATTTAGATTCTCCAGTATGTACTGGACCTGTCTTTACCATACTCCCCAGTTGAACTTCAGTCATACATCGTTGTTGTAAAGTCCTGATTTATTAATTATTGATTAAGGAAACCTGAAGCTATGTAATCCCAGCATATCTTTGTCCTAGTTTAACTTGATTCTAAATCTGATGTTGGTTATAAACCTCACACCTGAACTCACTGCATTAGCCTTAAAGCATTAACCATACTTGTTTTGTTTGTCTTAAAGCTTTGTAGAAGGTCCCATAGCTTCACCCTCAAATGTTGGCACCCAAAAAAATCAGATGTGTGCTGTTTGCCTGCTAACTAGACAGCTCACTGTAATGTGAAGTAGTAATGGGAGTAGCGCGGGGTGCTTACAATTAGTCTGCAATTTCTGATAAATGGGGTTGTTGGTGGAAACGTTCTCAGCGCTGCATTCTGATGTGGACAGAATGAGAGAGGAGCCAGGCCCACGTTCAGTCATTAGGCAGCGGAATGAAATGGGACGGAAAGCTGCCAAGTGGCTTCCAGGTGCTCTCATATGCACTCTCTGGCACATGCACCCAGTCAGGGATCAGCACACACACACACACACACACACACACACACTGTAAGAGGATGGAAATAACACATTTTTTTAGTCTTGTTACTGGGATTGAATGCTTTTGTGTATTTTAGAGTATTTCCATGGGGGAAAATTTTACATTACATCTATCCATTTCAGAGTTAGTTATGTAACATCCATTTACACCCTGAATAACTCTACATGTTGTAGCATTCGCTGAGGCACACGTACGTGTTGAGTTCGTTATCTTTTGTAGCAGTATGTTGTAAAACTTTTAAGAAAGTGTAGTAAGTCAATAAAGATCAGGTGAGCATTAAAGCGACGCATATGAAGTGTAGGTGTTATTCAGGTAGTTGATTTTTTTCATTTTCTGTAGAACCATAGCAATAATGAAACCAGAAAGATGAAATCAAAAGTAGGAATTGTATTTACCTACGAATATTAGTATAGGTTGGACGTTAGATTCTTCGGACTAGTTGACAAGACCCCATAACTTATACCTTTTAAAATACAAAAATGGTACATACCACCCAGATGTCATTCTTTGCATGGGCCAACCAAGCGGTCCCCGAACTAAGCGGGGCGACCCTAGGGCTCCACCCACTAGAGGGAACAGAGTTTGAAGTCCTCAATAAAAAGCTTGCAAATATCATTAGTCATGAGTTTTTGTGCTTGTTTTCTAAAGTAGTAATTGTAGTTAGTTATTTGGGCTTTTCTCTCTGTATGAACACTCGTGATTCTCTCCACAATAAAGTGAAAAGCAATAGTTCTTGTCCTTTTACAGCCAGAGTCCGTCCACAGCCCCAGCTTTGGAGTTACTGCGTCAGCAGCACTTCTATAAAATATATAAGTTCTTTCAGTCTAAACTCACTTTTCATTCTGTTCTTGCTATTAACCCAGTCAACTCCTTTTCAACTTTTTTTTTTAATCTGTGTAATTCATGAATTGTATTGAGTTTTGGGGAAAAAATGAACAAAAACTAAATAATAATTGTAGTAAACAATAAATATCCACAAGTCAGCATAAAACTGATGCAAATGAAAACACAACACTATAAAGCATCAGAGAACATAATAATGGTTGTAATTTATGTCCCAAAATGTTCATGTAATAATGAATAAGTTGTAAAACAATAAAAACATATAGTAGAGGAGGCACTGGAGCTGACCTGTGTCACAGTTTCTGTGTTTCCAGCATGTCCTGCTCTGTGGCTTTGCTCTGAATGCTTTGGACAACAAAATATTCTGACTTGATTTGGGTATTTGTTAGATGTCATAGGGCTGTTCACAGGATATCAAGTGTTTGTAGGGATTTAGAAGATTGATGTTTAGTAGTAAACTCCTGTCTCATATCTTCCGACTATATCGGCATTGAAAATCTTCCTGTCTTGTTAAGAATGTAATACAATTCCCGATGATTTTATTTATCTTAAATCTTTTTCATCATGCATGATAGTTTTAGCTGTTTGACTTTTAGCTGCTCCTCTTGGTAGCAGTAGTGGCTGTGGCCCTTGTGCTTTTTTTTGTACTGCGGCTGTTTTTACTGTTAAGTACAGCTTCCTCCTGACTGTAAGCATTTTTATAGTTTGCCAACCTTACCTTTGCTTTCTAACTTTGTTCATGTACACTAAGAGTTAACTGAATTTGTTAAACAAACAAAAGACGGCAAGAGAAAAATAACAAGGCCACCTAAATAAAAATAACCATCTAAAAGGATGAAAGTAATCTCTAATAATTTCACATGCTGATGATGAGTTAATGTGAACTACTCTGAACTTAATAAATATAAGAAATGAAAACACACAGGCTTTATTTGTACTTTTTTTTCAGAGAAAGAACTATGGACTGAGTTTATTGAGGTGGAAGGAAAGTCATCAATGTTTTAAGCATAGTGTGTTTCTTGGATCCAAAGGGTTGAAAAAGCTCTTACGCCTCAAATAGCTTCTCATAAAATGTTCAGGAGTTGTTTACGCCACCAGGAGTAAAGTGTTGTCACAGTACTGCAATTAGCATATGGTGGGGGAAGCAGAGGAAGTGCATTTCAGCAGGTGATAACACAACACCTTGATAATGTTGCTGATGGTTACAGGTTTTCCAGCAGGTCTACACCATGGAGGCAGAGAGAAATTAGTGCCTCATTTGACATGCGTGAAGTTGAAGATAACAGAGCTGCAACTGGCTGCCTTACCACCAACAAGCAGCCAAGTATACTTCTCCGTATATATGTGTAATTAAAAACGCACACAAACGCCTGCTGACTATTAAAGTCACACGTTTACGTTAAATAAACCTTATCTGTGCAAACTTTACCTTAGAGAGAGGAGCCGTAATTCATTTTAATTGTAGGATTTCAGTAAATGCTCTTTTCTCAAAGTAAAATGTAAAGGCTAGAAGAGCTTTTGTCTGCCTTTTGAAGGGAATCTTCTGGCAGTGCAGTTGTTTTTTAGTATGATTTTAAAATGATAGCCCAAGGATAACCGCACAAAGCCAGCAAAACTTTTTTCAATTGAAATTATACAGATCTTACTTAGTAGTATAGAAAAGAGTTTGAGGTATAACCTCAGAATTAATTTTGCTGTGTTGTTCAAACCTAGTTTAGCAGCGCTGCATTATTCAACATTCTGTTTAATGGTTAAACGTTAAAGTATCTACAGTCAAAACTGGGCCTTTCAATTTCTAATTTAATAAATATGCTCACCGACATCCATCGGCTCTATTTTCCCAAAACACTATTGGAGAAAACCTTGTGTGATATGTGACTAAATTATATTTATATATTTAGCTACGTATACATTGAACTTTTGGTTTGTTGGCTGAAAATACACTCAACAGCTGCTGCTGCTGTAGATGCGTGTGTATGTCTGCCCTCAGCTTTATGTGCCTGTACAATGTCTGTTTAGACTTTCAAAGAACGTAGAAGTTAGCTGTCAGCTGGCACAGGGCAATGTTTACTTATTATTATTGTTACAACATTGTTTTACTAGTTCTTTTTATTTGCATCCCGCTGGCGGCCTGCTAGACTCCTAGCCCGTCCCCCATACCAGGTGTGCCCTTGAGCTATACACTGTGCCCCGTGACCCACTAATGGGTCAAATACAGAAGCAAAGTTTTGCTGCAAAAGGTAAATGTTATCAATGACAATAAAAAGCTGATTATTGTTATTACTGCGCATATTATTGTTGTTCTCTTTCGTGGGCCTTATGCGCCAGCTTAACTCACCAGGTGAGCTCAGAGACTGTTGTTTACCACTGCTCTTTCCCTCAGGACTCCACGTTGCTGCGATGGGAAATATCAGATGGGTACGAGAGGAACATTGTTTTAGTATAGGTGGTTGAAAAAGAGAAATTTTCCTCCAAACACTGGAGCATATTGCTTGTGGATGTGAGCATTTACATTCAGCGTGAGCACCACCGATGTAAGAAGGCAGCTGAAATGGCTCTACAAAGAGATCAGGTTGTTAAATGTTCGCAGAGGGCCGGTTCCATTATACCGCTTTGTGTTCTTTCTCAGGCTTGTCTTTCGCAGTGATGGCGAGGCTTTGATCCATCTGCAATGACAATCTGATTATGTTGGCCATGTCCAAGTATGCCTGTTATCCCTTTACACTGTGTTCACCTCGTTATGCATGCAACTGGGGATGATGCCCTTCAGATATTGCTCAGTAGAGAGTCGCACACGTCAAGACCTTACTGCTGTCTACATGGTCTGACTAAAAGTTCACATTTCACCTGCACAGGGAGTTTTTTTAGGCTGCTTTGTTTTTAATGAGAAGGGTTCAGACCAATTTTCTTGGCATCTAATGCATGTTTGCATCTATAGCATTTAAATTAGCCTAAACGTATTGTACCACCTAAATAAAGAAATAACTGGAAGAGAGATGCAACACGACGCTGCATTATTTTATCTTTATTGATTTATTGCTTGTTTTTTATTTTAAAAAAATCTATTCCGAACAATTGCAAACTTTTCCCCAATTGTTCATCCCTATTTTATTAAAGAAGAAGATAAATTGAAACTAACCCTAACCCTGGTTTCTAGCCAAGTACATGCTTAGAGTGATCATTAATCCTAAATCTAAAATCAAGCCAGTGGGTAAATGCTAAAATAACTACTCTCTCTCTCTCTCTCTCTCTTTTGGACCTGTTGCTGTCATCGTGTAAAAGCACGAGCTGCATTGAACACAAGCATCTGCTGTGTGTTTGATTTGTTGTTTAGGTGTTTACTTGTGCACAGTAACGGTTCTTAAGTCTCACACCAACCCACTGGTTCACATTGAAACTAACAATCATGTGTTTCTGTTCACACTCTGAAAAACTCAATACATAAATGGCTGTGTACTATTCCTCATTTGTCTCTGGTGTGAGCTGGTGACCAGGATGTTGGATGTGCATACTGATAACAAATGATAGTGCCCTTCACTGACCCTGCTGGTGGCAGAGGGTGCCTGGCTGTGCGACACAAATTCACTGAATAATCATTATGCCAGGGCACCGCGGGGAATTAATAAACTAGCAAATTGACTGGCTCCAATCAGGTCACAGTGTACACGCTCGTATCTCGCCTAAATCTTCTGTGACGGCCAGAGGATGATGCAGGGCCGTGCGATGGGGAGATGCTAGTGATGTGAATGAGGCTTAACACTTTGAGTCAGTTTTTTTTACCCTGTCCTGCTAAAACCGCGCTTCAGATATTCACCAACAATTTCAATCTAAGAGGGCATAACGTTTGAACAAGATGTATCGTATAAATATGTGAAATCAACTTCTAAAAGAGAAACACTGCAATTGTCTGGCCGTAATGTGGTAACAGTAATATACAAGAAAATAACAAGACACTTGTACGTTTTCCACTGGATTGCTCTGGGCATCCCCTATTAACAGTGAGACTCGTGAGCTGTGTAGCATTTTGTCTCTGGCCCTGATGTGATGGGATCCAATGTAGACCATTCTTCTTGTTTTGGGAATGAAACAGACCTGGCTGCCTTTATTTTCTTTGAAGCTGTGTGCCTTGCATCTGTCCAAACAGATTGTGATTAATTATGGACAAGACTGACAAATGTTACAGTGAATTGTTACCAGGTTTTGGGGCCACAATTAAAAGAAATAAAAATAATGTAATGCATGTTGCATTGTTTGCAGGCATTTTCATATCATTTAAAGTGAATTCAAACCCGGGACAAAGTAAAATATGCATTTTTTTACAGTAGCAGGTAAAACAACAAAAACATTTTACTGTGTTTCAAAAAAAGAATTAAAGATATAAGAAAAATGCCTTTATTTTTTCCACTTCATTTCTTGACTTTCACTGTTGTTACAGATTTTGTTGCTATTATTTAATTGTAGCCACTAGAAATCTCTGCTTGTTGCTTAATTAGCCCACATATTTGATGTTGGTCTTGGGTTCAGAGCGATCTGTGACCTGTCGAGAGAAGGTCAAAGAAACTGATCCATCATTTCCTAAATAAAAATCTGAGATTTCTTTTTAAATAAAGTCATTCTCACAGTCCTCCTCTAAATCTCTTTAGTTTAGTTTTTCCCTCTTTTTATGAATTTTGTGTACTTTTCTCACCCAACTGCTGCCGAGAAAACAAACACATAAGCTGCAATGTTTGGCACTGATATCACCTTTCTTTCTTGTACCTTCTTCTTGCACCTTTCTTTCTTGTAGCGGCCTGGTAGCTCATTGGGTTAAGCGTCAGACTGGGATGTAGAAGGTCGCAGGTTCGAATCCCGTCTGACTCCTAGTCCATCCCCTACCAGGTGTGTCCCTGAGCCAGACACACAGCGCTAGCTCCATGTAAGTCGCTTTGGATAAAAGCGTCTGCCAAGCAAAGTAAAGTAAAGTACTGCACTGATCCCCACAGAAAAAAAGCTGTTCTTTACTTGCCTCCTCACTGTAGTTCACAGAACCGCACCACTGAAACCAGTCAGGAATAAAGTTCTCACTCAAGAACGGTAAACATGCTCTGTGCCAGATTTCTCTCCTTTTGAAAAGAATCAATGACTAGTTGTCCCCTTTTGTCACCGGTTCAGCGGTTTCTTTTTCAAAAATAAAATAAATTCTTTTCTATTTTATTTTAAATTTTAATTGTTTTTTTGTGTGATTCTGCAGCCCGTTACTAGTGATGCCTCAGGTGGGTCCTAGATCAGTGATTTTACACCACGACTCTTTGCAATAGATTCATATTTTTTCCGTATACAATGAAATATTATTCTTACTTTAGGATATTGTGACAGCAAAGTTACAAGCAGGCTACACAAATAGTTTTGGTTCAGTTTGCCTAAATAAAGTTAAAAGACACATAATATATATAGTAAAGATTTATTAAGATTTTTTAGTAGTAGTTTTCCCACTGGACTACATAATTGAGGTGGATTAGCTGAAATTCACTTTTAATTATAGGACTTGATACAGTTTATATATCTCCATGCTGATATGAAAAGACAAACGAAGACGTTTCGCTTTGCAGTGCATTTTGGGTTAAACTACGTGAAAACACCACCGTTTGTGAGTATGTTTTACTCATTGTGTGTGTTTTCTCTACAGGTTTTATGGGACACAGTAACTCTCCTGGTCCATGCGAACACAAGTACTGTGGCTTAGGGCGTCACTGTGTGGTGAACCATGAGACTGGCCAAGGGGAGTGCAAGTGCTTGGATCACTGTAAACCACACTATAAACCTGTGTGTGGTTCAGATGGGAAGCTGTACCAGAACCATTGTGAGCTCCATCGTGCCTCCTGTCTCAGAGGACACAGGATCGCTATCATGCACAGTGAGGAGTGCTTCTACAAAGGTAAACGTTGATGGATCTCTTTTCTAAGGAAAGATATAAAATCCTGGTGCCCCTGTACCCTGTGTGATAATATTATCAGGGTTTGACTCTGAAACAAGACAGAACTTGATACACCCAGAGGAGACAGCTATTTGCAGACATACCTACAAACTGAACACTATTTGCTAGAAGGAATGAAAAGTACCCTCAAAATGTACAGTTTAAGATGTGAATTCATCAGATGTGTGTAGTGTCATTTAAAACAGGAACTCCCTTGGGATTGCTGTTACGCCTGACCTATTGAGCCACACAGAACTGCATTTAGATGACTTATAACCTACAGCAACAGGGAAATTAAAGTGAATTAGGACAACCTCATCAATGCTGAAGAAGAGGAATAACTTAAGCTGGGTCAGAAACGACTATTAGCCAAGTGGTGAGTGTTGAGCCAGTCTTCTCAACAGGTCTCTGTACCAGATAGAAACCCATAATTAGGAAGTTTTCTTCTAGTATTCTGCTCGGTTTGTGAAGTAATGAAAGTCTCCTTTTGACTCTCATACTCAGGACGAAAGCACAGGAGCAGGTACAAAAGATAAGCACCACAAACTGTGACGAGAGTGAATGCATTGTTTGATAAATATATCACAGCGAATATATAGGGCTGCTTCAGCGATGCAGCCATCTGTTGTTTCATCTACATGTAGGGCTGACGATTTATAGGAAGAGTGAGCCACTCTCATATCTGAGCTGTAGCAAGAAGTAGGAGAAGAATCCGTTTTATTGTCATTGATTATGTTTACATCTTACAACAACATTCAGCTTCTGCATTTGAGCAGCCACATGCGGCGCTAACGTTAAATGTCTTGCTCAAGGACACACCTGGCGTGGGGGATGGGCTGGGAGTCTGGCTGGGATTTAAACCTGCCATCCCAGTCTGATGTTTATCCCATTGAAAAGATATTTCAAATAAGTATGTTAAAAAATCAAAATTTAGAAAGTTAGAATTGAATCATTAATGCAACAACACAGCATTCCTGTGTCCTGTTGTTAAATGTTAAATGAAAACAGTCGTCATTAAATAAAAATGTCTCATTGAGGATGGAATGTTTCGTGCATTTCACAGAAAGAAATGTTTGAAGGCTCACACCTTTAGTGAGAGAACACTGTCATATAGCTGTGCAGCAAGCTGTGCATTTCAGGAAGGGGTTAGAAGTAGGAGCAGCTGGTGCTACTGTGCTGTTCATATTTCCCCAGAGAAGGCTGACTACTCTCTACTGCTGATTGTATAAACACGCCAATTATTTGTATCCCCTGGAAACAAGGCTACTCTCCCTTTTGTAACACTAGCCACTGGTAAAGTTGGAGCTTCTGACACTTCGCACATTTGTTCTTTTCAGAGTGAAGGAGAATTGGTGCAAACAGGTCTCAGGCTGCACATTCGCAATATTTGTGAGCAATTGACTTGAGTCTCAGCGTTGACTGTGAGCTCACTGGTTAATTTCGGAAAGAAACATTTAAGATTGAAAAAACTTTTATTAGTCCTAGAAGAAAATGTTTTGTCTTGTTGCTGTCACTCTCAGTTCAAGAAGAAATAAAAGAACCACAACCAGAAAAAAACATGATGAGGAAAGAAAGAAAATCTTAAAATGGGTGGAAATAAGTAGCGAACATGCTCCTCTGTCCAGCCAGGACACTGTGTAGGGTGTGGGAAGGGTTGTCCAGAATTGAGATAGTTCTCAGATACAACATGCAGAGGGTCCAGCTCCTCAAACAGAACTGCTTTGTTTTTTTTACACGTATTGAGCTGCAGATGGTTGAGCTCACAGTCCATGAAGTTGTTCATTAGAAGACAGGGAAAGGCTTTGGTTTTATGAAGTGTTGGAAAAACAGTAGGTTGTCTGTGCTCTTTCACTGCTGAACTGTTGAGGAAGATGAACAGGCTTTTACAGCAGAAGGTCAGCCTACAAACTATCGTAACACGACGATATATGAGAAACAACGTGTGCGATACATTCGGGCTAGGCCAGCGTTAACAATCAAAACATCTGTTTCATTCCAGTCACTGAAAAAGGCATTCAGATCAATGATACATCCCTCATGGGTGACAGACCTAATCAGGCTCTAATGTGCCCTGTCAGGAGCCCCCCCCCACCCACAAACACACACACATCCGCATCTATCCGCAATGCAGAGTGGGATATTTGACCAATGTCAGGCAGTCAATATCAGATCAACAGCAGCCAAAGGAAAGAATAAAAAACACCAAGCACTCTTTTTTTTTCTCTCCTGTCTCGTTCCTCGCTCCATCCAGACAGTGTTTCTTTCTGCTGTGTCTGATAAGTAATCAATTTCTCATTGGATGAGAGTTCCAGGGCGAGGACACAGGAACCTGTTGGAGTGATTAGTGATGTTAGGCATTGTTTTCTATTAATGCTATCAAATATAAAAGAAAAAAAACATAAATTATAAGTAGTTTTAAGACGTTACACAGAAAAACAGGGATTGTCTGAGCAACAAACTGCCATAGAGAGTTTGTTCTTCATTGCAACTGTTAAAGGCACCAAGGCAATCAGAGGAAATGGATTACCGAGCAACGTAACAGAGCTTATAGCCATATCTGGGCGTAATTATGATGCCGGGGTTATTAGTGGGTAAAATATAACGTGTCCCCCGGTAATGGCTTCAGTTTACCTGTGAATGTCGAGAAACACGGAATTACTTTTATGAGTTTACTGTGAGTTCCATCCACCGAAGAGATTTGTTTATGTTGACAGTGTTTTATTCAATCGGCAAAATAGCAAATGGTTTAGTTTTTTGTAAAAAAGTAATAAATACATGTCCTTTAAGTAGGTATTAGAGGGACAATCTTTTGTTCCAACAACACAGTGTGTTCACAAGTTTATGTATTAACAAATAATCATTAGAAAGCGTTTTTACAAATGTTGGCCTGCATGTTTCCCTTGCACATACGTTATTCTGATGGGCTTTTATGATCAATTAAGTAAAGGCCTTGCTCCCCACACCCTACTGCACACACAGGTTACTTATTTGCTGCTCAGCTCAGCTGCAGATACCCAATGTTGATTCCATGACATGAGGTTTCACTCTGTAACTCCTGGACAAATTGTGAGGACTGATTGTCTCTCGTCTATGTTCAGACAGATGTTTTCTGAATTGATTCTGTGTTGAAGTGATTTATTTGCATTTGAATTTCCAGCTTCAAATGTTAATTTTACGTCAGTAAACAGAAGACTAAGCTTTAGTTCTGAATCAGGACCCTCAGTGTTTAGAACACGTCGCTGTTGAAAATAAGGTGTCAGAAGGCTGTTAATATATACATTCAATAACATACCATACAATGGATTCTAATAGATTGTCTTCTCTACATGCTGTCCTTTTTCGTATTTGAATCATAAAAATGTGGCCAATTTTAATTATATTAACATTTCTTATTTTTTCGAGGATTGATTTACTCACTCAGTTGTTGCCAGTAGCACTGCATGGGAATTTTGTCGTTACAGCAGGATAGGGATTTTTTTTTGTCCAATATATTACAGTAGCTGTAATCTATAACTATGGGCTGTTAGGTTTAAAACACAATGTCATAAATGAACTGTCAATACCAGACGAACGACCTGCTGGCTTCAATAACGCTCTGCTGGCTGCCACAAATTGGCTCATATGTTTCCTGTTGTTTGATATCCAGAAGGTAATGAAATGGCGATCAGCCAGTCAAAAATTGTCCATTTTCATCAGTTATCAGCCACTTAGATTCAGTGGCCTGACAGTCAGAGGGAAAATACTGGGCATGTCATTGTTATTTCAAACTAATATGTTCAGCACGTCTGAAATTCAAGCCAAACTCTCCGATCCTCTACCTTTGATTAAACACACAATTACATCCAGTACTATGCTCCAAAAACAGTGTGTTAGGAAAATATCCTAGACACATTTATGTAAGTATGGTTGGACACCCTAAAGTGTGATAGTGCTAACAATTAAGCATTTAGCATAAAAATTAGCTATTTAAACATTTAAAGCAATTCAAAAAGTGCAGCAGTAGGTTATGATGATGCGATGCCTCTGGCCCTGGTCGTGTGTTGTACTTATATCGTCTATCGTCCAATGCTATAGTGATGTCTTAATGAAAACAACAAATCAGCAGACAATTCCAATGCATCCCCTGACCACTCAAAAGATTCAGACAAATATTAATTTGATGGCAGATAATTGGTTCCCTGGGCTAGTTCAAACGTAGAGCTGCTGAGAATGATTGCTTTTCAACTGACACCCATATGCAAATGAGTTGAGCAAGTATTGTTTCTGGTCCCACTTAGATGGATCTATGTTGGAAATGGACAGACAGGCCTTGTTAGCCAGACCTGCTCTGTTCCTTTTATATACTATGGAGAACAGGATATAAAATGACAGCCATGTGTTGACTGAAGCTTCTTATTAGCAGTGGGGAGAGCATATGACCCCCATTTTCCCTTTTGCACTGAATGGCAACTTAGCCAGGATCAGATGTGATTGAAAATTAAGTGGTGCACAAATGCCTGTCCAATCTGCGGAGGGCAATCTGCGCATGAAGGCGAGCAATCTCTGCAGCAGGCAATTGCCACAAGTGGGGACAATTAGGACTAAGGTTGTGGCACATCAAGCAAGTGGTTTGAGTGTATTCAGCACATCCAATTATCTGGGAGATCATACATTTAAAAACCTTCAGACATTTGGCCCCCGATAAACCTTCTGTGACTGAGCTTCTCCTTTTTTATTTACTACTTATTGCATGTGTGCACTGCATAATTGACTTTCCGGTTGCATCATGCAGATGGGGAAGATGAAACGATGAATCAAAGTTTGACTCTGCTTTTGTTTCAAAACTATGACTCCCACTTGCTTATGGTGTTACATCACACCTGTTATTAAGTAAAAAGGGCTTCTGCAGACTCATAAGCTTGAACATTATAAGGGAGCATAAACCTTTTGGCCATAAAAAATAATCCAATGGATTAACATTAACAATCTAATCCAGTGGATTAACATTTTATCTCTATATAAATAGAAAAAAATGAGTCAATAAAGTCTGAAAACAATAATAGTGTGAATCTTTGTGAAGCCACTGAATGATCACTGAATGATCCAAAGACGGTAAAATATGTGCGCACTTATCATACTTGCTCAGACATGGGTACAAGCATTGTTTTAATTCTATTTTACAGACTAGAACACATAAGAGTTAAATTCCGCCTCGCAGTCAGACCTTTCAGAGTACCATTGTCATTTTAACACTGCACAGCACAGTTAGACTTTATATTTTACACCAAACCAGGCACAGATGCCAAACAAAAATAACGAAAATCTGTAATTGTGCGGTGTCTTTTTAAGTAGGGCTTGTTGAACTGCAGCGCTTTTGTTGTTAACTACTCCTTTGGCACCTCAGTAGAACATACTGTTTGTGGAAGACTCCCCAGGGCTTTGCCAAGAAAAACATGCTCATGAAGCATCATAGCTCCCTGCCTCTGGAGACCTCCTGCCTTAACGATGTGTCATTCCCAACAGGGAGGCCCCCAGTGAGATGAGCTTGTGTACAGTAAAGGGCTTGAGTACCCTTTGTGCATTCTTGCTTTCTTGTAAGGACTTTTTGGCACCATTAATGCTCTGACCTCTGCACAAGATATGACACAGTCTTTGACAGCAGTGCGAAAGAGCAAGCTTCTCATTAAAATCTTGACCTGTAGATCGTTGGGTTTGCAAGGACGCCCAAACTATTGTCGGCTGCAGGACGTTGGTGCTGGTCATAGCTGAAGTTATAGCATTCTTTATAGCCCCTAAAAACAGTTTATACTGAAATCTAAAAAAACTGTCAGAATTCATTTGCAATGCTCTGGCAAACGTTGCTAGTACTTTTTGCAGGACTCGGGAGCAAAGGAGATTAATGTTCCAGTTCAATCTACCAAGATTATCCGCTCATCTGCTATGTATCGGATCAGTTGATGCAAAATCAGACACAGTGGCACCAACTGTTTTTGTATTGTGCAAATGTATCCCATGAAAAACAAGGCTACCTGCTTTTGCGCATTATTATTTCCGTCTTACTCTGGGAATGAATGACAACAGCCTTATTACACTGGAAATGACTGACAACAGCCCTATCACAGTGAAGAAAAGGACAAAAAGGGCAAGCATGCCATTGCCAGAAAGATACAGATGCTAAGAGAGCAACATATCCTCAGCCTTGAAAATCTTGGCTTGCATAAGCTCAGTGCCAGTCATCATTTTGCCAGTCTGTCAGTAAGAGAACAAATGTTTGACATGATACAGAGTGGAGAATTAAAAGGCCAGGGTCATGAAAATATACTGCAGTGCAATAAAAAGTAGTCTTTGGGTCATATTTTGGATTTAATAGTTGCTCTGTGACTCACTTTGAATAATGGGAGACAGAAAATGTGTATTGTCTGAAGCAATGATGCTGATCATTCATATGTTCTTTTCTAGTGGACAGATTGATGTTTCACACAACTTGATAGCTGGAAAAGTTTGAGCATCAGAACATAGCATTCCTAAATCAGTGCTAGGGGATTAAAATAAAAAAGACATTGATTTTTTTTTCCCTGACACAGGCATCCGCTAATGACAGTCATATCACTGAATACATGGCACTGTTGGCCTCCCCTATTACAGTGGAATGAAGACAGATGCAGTAGAAAAACTGTGTAGATACATGACATAGCTGCAGGGACTAGCATCGCCCCATTTGTCGACTGAAATGGTAAAGGAAATTTCAGAGCACAATGGTCTCATCACTCCTCGAGTCTTGACTTGCTGGAACTGCTCTTTTTGTATCATTGCTGGGAAGAATAAATTGGAAAATGACAGAATATAACCAATATTAACAGACATGAAATTAGGTGGATAACTAGAAAATACAATTAAGGTGAAATGTTAAGTCACGCTGTATCAGAAATCCTCGTGTATATAGTCAGAGTAGAGGCACTTAATATATATAAAATACTTCACACTTAACTTGTGCCTCCTGACTAAATGTTTCTCTCCAGGACTCAGATGTCTTGTTTGTTTCATTGATCAAATAGCAGGATTACTGAAAACTGCAACCATAGAGTTGAACATTTCTAGACAGCAAAGGGGAAAAAAGGGGCGAAAGTCACTGTAGGTGGCCGAGGCAGGTAATATATACTGAAGGACATGGCCTGGAGCAACTATGCCTTGAGCTGTTTGACAACAGGAGCAGCTACAGTGGTCTAATTTTAACGGCTGAAGGTTCAGTTTGTTTATTCACAGCCCTGACTCCTGTCAAAGTGGCAAAACACTGAACTCCTAACATGTCACATAAATTAGGTGGTAAGTCACTGGTTATAGGTTTTCACGTCAGCTCCTGTCATAAGCGGGTTTCTTTAAAAGCTGATACATCAGTACCACAGCAAATACACAGCTCAACTCCTTTAAATTCAAGGCCTATTTACCAAAGGCTTAAAATCACTAATAGTTAGTACCTCACATTAAGAAGAACCTGGATTTGAAATCAGTTTCTGACAAGTAAATAATATCTGATAAGTAAATAAAATCAAAGCAAAATCTTCTTTTATTTAAAAAACATATTCATTTCTGTATGTGTCCAAACTAGTAGTTTCACATCTGAATATGGTTTGTAAAATTAAGAGCTGTCTCCCGGCTATGTATTTCAAGTGCACCCACTGATATTTCTTTTACCAACTGTAATACTTTCTTTTTTAAATGAAAATTAGTTTTTCATGAGATGCACAAGGTGATTTATATATTTCCAAACAACAACATTGTTGCACGAACTGGTGCGGCAAGGTTGCACTGGTTGAACTGGTCTGTTTCCTTCTGGAAGTCTCTTTCGTCTTTTATGCTGGGGCAAAAAACTGTAATCTGCAGATATTGTCATATTGAGATATTGAGAGCACAGCGGTGTGATGGCGGGAGGTGTAGAGACTCTGGACATTACACTTTAATTTGATCCATGTCAGTGCACCTTTTTTATGTATGTCATTAGTTGGAGAACTTTTATAGTGAAGTCTTAAAGAAAAGTGTTGATAGGAAAGTTATGACCTGTTAATTTGTACTTGGACTGATTAAATCCCACCATATTTGCTTGGTTGCTTGTTGCATTTGTTATGAGACAGATAATAAATCATACAGCACATCTGTTGTACAGCGATTATTCTGAGCATCTATAGGCTCCATGTGTGTTTTTTGTGCCAATGAGATGTTGAAGTTTGCTGTTTTGTTTGCACGACATTCACAGCTATATAGATAGTTTAGATAAACTAAAAGGAAAAAAAAGATGAGATTCTAAATAAACATTTGTTTTTTTAATTTAGAAAGTATAATGTGGGACTCCATAGGCTGCGGGTGAGTGCATGAGATCAAAATAATTCCACAGTTGTGTTTGTGCATATCCCAGTATGCTCATCTCTTTGTGTGTATGTATAAACAAGAAAGTGTCAGGGTGCATTTTTTGTGGAAAAAAAACTCTTGAGGATTCTCACACAAACATTTTTTGGTACTTTAATGCTAGGTGTGCCTACCTGTTTTTATTTGTTATGGTCTGTTGGGATTCCCAGTGGTACCCTGTCTACGCACCTGAGGATTGATTTATACTATTTATAAGAACAATTAGCACCATCTGCTTTTCACTGTAACAAAAAGAAAAAAAATCAACTGCTTTTTTTCTATATACTGTGTGTGTGTGTGTGTAAAGTAGTTCAACTATAACTTTGCCTATAGTTTATTATTACATATGTCTCAAAGAAATTAAACATAAAATAACCATATGGAACTTAAATAGAACAAAACATACTTAAAAAGTAGTTAAACTAATCTATTATAATATAATCATCATATATTTTTTTCAACCAACTACTGCTAACCCTTTTACCAAAAGCAATATCATAAATATTACATAAAATGTTGTATTGCATTGATTTGAAGGTTGGCGAGCTTCACTTTGATTTCAAAACATGAACATCCTTTTGAAAGAAGTATCTGAAATCTAATGGCTTATGTCATATTGCCAAAGTAAAATCAAAACTTTAATCTTAATCTTTAATTATTTTATGATCATACATTGCACCAGAACCATAAAGCTGCATTGGGCGTGTGTATTTACAGGTTGAAAGTAATGGATATAATTTAGTGTAGTTTTTTTGTTGAGTGCAGTTTGATGTAGGCGATGTCAAAACCCCTGCAGGTTTGTACACCTCAAGACAGGGAAGTGCTGCCCTTGATTGATAGGCTCATTTATTGCTTGCTCAGCTTCAAAGCATCTCATTTTCATTTGCATGTTCATTATATGCCTAAAATGGCCAATTATTCCATCAAAGGCGTGTACCGAGGACTGGGCCACGGATCCCAAACAATCATATGACAAATTAGCCAATTAAACACGTTTGATGATCACCCCCCCCGTAGCGCTGAATAAGAGGTTGATAGTGCAGAATCATTTCATTGATGTTCACAACAGAAAGTTCTGAAGGAAGCTGGCAATACCTGGGCCCACCGTTTAAAAAAATGTTTCAAGCTCATTCCAAAATGAAAGAAAATAAGCAAATACACATATATACATAGTTTACCAGCTCACAATTTGTTATATCTATATCTAACTCTGTTAACTTGATTAACATCAAGCACTGTGGGTGCTTCTTGAATTGGCAAATTGAATTTAGTTGCAAGTGTGTATACTTTGAGTGAATAATTATTGCAGTGTACACAAGATGACTTTGTATTAAAGTATTGGTTAAAAGCAATTTCCTGCTTTAAGCCGTCTTGCCCAACAAATGTCTTCGTTTTATTGCTCCTCCCTCCCTTTTGTTTCCACCCACTTCCTCCATGCTGGATAGCAAGCCTTTGAACAATTTGGTGAAGCAAAGTGAACAATAGTTGCCAACATTGCTTTAAGCACTGCACTTGTGAGTAAGTCACAGATACAGAGGAGGAAAGTGTGGAGAGAGAGGGTTGACTGGTTTGCAGCGCTGTGTGTGTCTCCTAATGTGAAAGCATTTACTTTATTCTATGTATAGTGTAACCCATCTGACACTGAAATGTTTCTTCCTCTCTGGTCTTCTCCCTCATCTGCTGGCGCTGGACAGTACACAAAAATGAGCTGTCTATCTCTGGAGAGAAAAAACCAAACTGAAATAGATAACAGTTTATACAGTTTGAAGGTCATATTTTCTAATTAGCCTGAGGGGAAAAAAAGTCTCCTGTGAGCAATTGTGTACACATGAGCAGAATATTATCTGTTTTTTTAACTCTGCTAATAACAATAATGTGGAGAAATAAAGAAATTTGTTTTTTTGTCGTAGATTATTTCACATCTTTCACACTGCTCTATTTTTTCCTCTCGACTCATACCCGTAGTCTAGGTTAACTTCAAACACCTACAAAAATCAGCCTCACTATTAGTACTCCTGACAGTTTTAATGCTGGGGTGGACGGTGTCACCATGTCAACTGTTTAAGATATGTGGTTACATAGCCTTATATGCAGCAGCTGTGATGTGTTGTGTTGGTATTCTAACACCTGTCCATCATAGCCAGCTTTAAAATGTAACGACAAGATCCAACCACCACTTTGTGTTTTCGGTGGCTGACTGGAGTAATCAGTCACTTTAGCTCTGTCAGGCTGTAGCGGTTACCCTTCTGACTGTTGTATGCTGTGTGCGTCTTTGTCAGTGAGCAGCTCTTTGTCATTTTTGTACATGGGGCTGATGTGGAAGGGGCTTTCCAAAGAGGAGAGAAAAAAGTTTAAAGCCCCCAGACTGAGAGTTGAGGCAGTAGAGAGAAGGAAACAACTGGTACTGATCTGGAAACTATGCATGAATTGGCAGCAGTCTGTACTGGGACTTTTATATATTATTTATTATATTTTATAGGTCATTCAGTATAAGTGCGATATGATTAATGCCAATCAATAGAAGACAATATCTTGGATTTAGAGAAATTATTATTAGTAGTAGTAAAAAATTACATCATTGTTGTAGTCAATTGAGATACATGTTGAAACATGTTGTAAAGAGATGTATACATAAAGTGAGTTCTTTAATTTTTATTTTTCACCAAAATGAGTCTGTCAAAAGCAGAAATGACTGAGCTGACTGCCAGGAGGACAGATTACACCATACATCAGAAAACAAACCATCAGCAAAGAAAAATGCATGTTCTGAAACAATCCAGCTGACCTGGATCGGTTTGTTTCTCCCTACTGGATGATAAAGGTGATCACAATGCACTTAAGCAAAAAGAGGAAGCTACACGAATAATTCAAATATGTAAAAATAATGTTATATGTTTCTTACTCTAGACCAGGGGTGGGCAAACTACGGCCCTGGGGCCGTATGCGGCCCGTCAACCTTTTTAATCCGGCCCCCGAATTAAAATCA
>JAUMHF010000002.1:17302786-17323464 GCA_032359275.1 Microctenopoma steveboyesi | reverse complement strand
TGGTCCTCTGGGGCCCCCCTTGGCCTCGGGGCCCTAGGCAATTGCCTGCTTTGCCTGTCCGTACGCGGCGCCTCTGGGTGTATTACCAGCATGGTTAAATTAAAACTAAAACTGCTGGAAAAAGGTAACCGAATCTCACCACAAGGCTAGCATAGGTAATTTAATTTAAGATTGAAGATTCAAGAGGTTCATTATCACTGCACTATATACAGTATATACACAGTATCACGCAGGCCTTGGTCTTATCATATGACATTATCCTCATCTGCATTAGTTGTTTGTCTTTCAGGACCTATACTCTGTCCTAACCAGACCCTGACCTAGAACCAATTTATCATTATGTTTTACTCAGTGTTCGAGGAAGTTATATTTTGACCAGCAACCCTATTTCTGACCGTTTCTTCACCGCTACTCATCTAAAAGCTCGTCCTACCTGAGGTAGAATTCCTCTTTCCAGACCTCCTTAAATTATACGTGAAACCCCCTGCTGTAAATGTTCAAAGCTCCATCCTTTTTTTGCACATATTTGCACACATAAAAAAAGATTATTGTACAGACAATAGAGAGGAAACCACCTGTTAAAGTTGTATATGGGAGGTATAGTACTAATATATAACTATTGTTCTAAATCGATAATCAGCCTCTTTTTAGTTTTACTTCTGGTGACATATGAGCTATGGTTAACTAGTAATAATGTTCTTACAGTAGATTGTTTTGTGTTTTTATTAATATATTCTCTCATTTTTTGCCCTTCCCAATTTCAAAATGTGTTAATGCAATACAGCTTTAATCTTCTATGTTTCTGAGTCTATTGCAGTCCCTAAATTTGCAAAAATATGTTCCAACCTTGACAATTAGTTGACTTACTCTCTATACTTCTGTGAAGATTATAATTAGACATCCGAACCAACAGGCGGACCTCCTTCAGAGAAGGCGCCTTTCATTAGGGAAGGCGAGTTTGCTGTTATTCACCACCCATGGCACAGCAACAATTAATGGATAGTCAGGCTTTTACTTGTCAAACCCCCTGCTGAGAATTCCATTTACAAGCTGTGAGAAGTGGTGTTAAAAGTGTTTCATAATTCATGGTTCATTTTCCAACATGTGGCGTTTCTATCTCCAGAATGTATTAGAGAGATTTAAAAGAAGTTCAATTACTTTTTTTTATTGAGTGATCCTCAATTCAAGTACAAGGGACATTGCTCTTTACTTTTAAACATGATAACAAAGACGAAACATCATATGTTTAAGATATTTATACATTTACCAAAGCACTCCTTTTTATGGTAATTTGGAAAAGAAAATATAATTTCATTACTGCAAGAAAACTGGAAGCACAGCATATCTTTTCCACTATTTGAAAAAAAAGTCAAAGTCTGCCACATATACAGTAACTGGCAGTTATCTGGGAGGCCCGAGTCTTTGTGGATTGAGTGAGTAAACACTTCAGTAGTGCTCACAAACTACTGACGGGTTGGCTTTAAATTCCCAGTAAGGAGAAACCATCCCTCAGAATATATTTTGTGTCCTCTGTCTGAGAGAGGTTCATTGTGCTTTTCTGGCTGTCAGGTTTGTTTAGCAGTTCAGTGTAAACAGATTGCTGCATTCACCCCTCTTCTCTCAACATTTACCATCAACTGTCAGCCAGTTAAATGTGCTGCACCATTTGCAGCTGTGCTGCTCAGCTACTCGAGTGCGCTTTGGTGGTGAAGCTGGCGTAAAACTAGTAGAACACACAGTTTGTTTTCCAGCCGCTAAAGCGTGATCGATGCAGACACTAAATATATTACCCTCCTAACACACAAACATACAAACAAGATTAAGAGAATATTGAAGGAGTTATCAGTCATCATAAAACTTGCAATAAAATAAAACCACACACGTATACATATATTTAGATATATATAGAAGATATGCAGACTCGGTCTTGCTCTTATACTATACCTTAAGTACTCTGTTATTGCAGTAAGGTTTTCATTTGCTGTTTTTCACAAGGTAGCTGTGATAAAATTAGTCCAATTAGAGTTCCTCTTAGGCTCTGTTGCATACTAATGCTGGCTGTACCTCATGATCGTTCCAAACTGCTGCTTTGGAAACAAACTTGAGTCTGATCAGCCAGAGGTAATGCACTTAGTGAGGCCATTTGTTAATGTTTTACAGCCGTCTTGATGATTGTAATGTTTCTGGGAGATGAGAGGATGTGGGTAATAAATATTCTCTAGTCCTTTACCTATATATTTTTATTTTTTTTTAATTTTCATTTCAAACAAGTGTGTTAACAATCCTTCTTCAAAACTACTGCAAAAAGTTATTTACCAGGTTCACTGGATTTAGAAGAGTCAAACTGGAGACTGGAGACAAATAGCACGAGATAACATACTGTAGATGGAAAACTGTTAATATTTAGTGTTTCAGGTAATATAAAATGTTATTCAGGTGGAGAGGATATACTTTATCCTACAGTTCATCTACAGCTGCACATTTATGTAATTTAAACATAATTATTAAAGAAGAAAAAGGTAGATAAACATGCATTCACACAGTGACTCACATATAATAATGAAGGTGTATAATGTGTATGAAAGTGGAAGACAAAAGCAAAGTGAATTAAACATAAAAGGTCTTCATACATACAATTACAACAATTACAATTATAACATTTCCATGCATTATTAGGAAATGGGGTGCTTCAGAATTTGCCTGAAAACTAAATTACATACATTTGCTTGAACATTTTTAGAAGTGTATTCTGAGCTGGTCATTATCCATCCATTATCTGTAATGCTTCTACTGAAGAGCAGGGGTTTCCAACTAAATGTTATCTATAGGGACCCAGGGAAAGCAACCTGCATAGGATATAAGAGACACTTTCCATTGTTAACAATGCATAAGCTACCAAGGATGGGCAAAGTGGGGCTACCCGCAAAAACCCCCTGCAGCACACAAAGGCCATCGTTTTTCTCTTTTGCTCCTCTGTAGTGAATGTTGTCTGTAGATTGGTGTGGACATGTGATGTATCACTCAGCCTGTGGTTTTTCGTGGGTGTATTTGGCAATTTTTGTACAGGGATTCATTTTGTTGTCGTTTGTATTAGTCTAGTGACTAGTGGCAGCAGTTGAGTATTAGCAAGAAAAGTGAGCTTTTTTTTTTTCTTGGGAAATACAACATTCAGACTTGTTTCTTTTTCTGTCAGACATTCAACTCCTTCGAGTCACTCATCTGCAGAATCAAAAACAGACTCAATTCTTCTTGCTTTGGGAGAGAGTTTGCACAAATAAACTCAACCATCCAGGATCAAAGAGTGTTTACATGAATGTGTTTTTTTCCCTTTTGAATTTTTGTGTATGGGCTATAAATACTCAGCATCAGGAAAAATACTTTTATCTCTACTTTAAATGTCAAAGTCAAAGGAACCGTTCAGCCTTAGTAATATGGAACATCATAGAGAGGGAATTGTGTCAGAGGGACTTGGTAAAGGGAGACAGAGCATTTGAGCATGTGCTTGTTGACAGCAACAAAGCATAATAGCGGACAGAGTAAAGGGGTTGGCTAAGCAACCTTGGTGCAATTTGTCTTCACGCAGCTGGCCTCTTGCAACGTTCTGCAGGCCCAGGCTATTTTTCCTGACAAGCTTGTTGCCTCCAGTGCAATAGGTGATTTACCTCTCGCTGCGGCACACACCAATACCCCATTCTGGGAGTAGAGCAGAGTAATCAAAAATCTGGACTTCACAGTTAATCACTAATTACAGGTTGGACGGTGAAGGTTGATCCTTGCCGGGAGGCTGAGTCCCTCAGGCCTCAAATCAGACCAAAAAGAGGAGCCAAGGCCACTTCCTTCTCTGATAAATCTCCCACAGAGGAGGTGCTGGACTCAAAGTGTTTGAGTCGGCTCCAACAGCCCAGACTCCATCTCTCAGAGGAGTTTCTCCTTCAGGTCAGATGCGAGCCCTTCATTGCTGCCTCCCTCCCTTCTTTCATCCGTCCAACAACTAAAGCTATGATGGAAGCCTGCCTTGCCATCTATCTGCTGACTTTCTTTTTCAAATTCTCCCTATAACTTCACACATTTCTATCCCCCAGGGATCAGTGGCAAATCGAGTTTGTTGCTTGCAGCGTATTGAAAAAGCATTCAGATACAAGGGGGCTGTAATTGAATGGTTAGGTAGGACATTATTGAAGGAGATTTTTGTTGAGTTCACCCACCTCCACCACCTCAGCACCATGAAGAGCTCAGAGTGGCTGCATGGTGTGTTGATCTTGCTATAGTCGGCGTCAGGCGAGGAAATAGATTGTGGATTACCATTGCGTACTGTATGATACGTATTTCACTTTCCATCATTCTTCACTTTCTGCATCAGCGCTGTTTTGTGTTTTACCTGTTCTCTTGCTGTATTGTTTTTATTTCACTGGTCATTCATTTATTTTGGTTAACATACATGTATTCTTGTCAGCTTGGCATCTTGATTTCTTCCCATTGTTTTTTCTTTTAAAAACAGTACAATATTTGTAGGATGAACACAGTGTAACAACAATTTTTTACATGATTACATTAAATGATAAATGAAATTGATTGTTTTACATTTACAGTTTGTAATGAGCTTTTTTTTCTGTTTACATTTACAGTCCCAATGGAGCTGATAATAAACCAAAGAAACAACCAAGTAAAAGGTCCTCACTGCTTAGTCCAGATTTCTCTGGGATGAACATTTACTCACCTCAGTGTATTACAGCTTGTACTTTTGCTCTTAAATCCACCTGAATTTAAGATTTATGAGTGGAAAAACTTCATTGCTGACGCAACACCAACGTCAGTGCTCCGCAAACATACTGCGGTGAAAATCTTTTTGTGTCTGATAAGTTGGGTAACTTTACAGTATCTTATTTAGGGCAATATGTTCTTCTTCCACCTTATTAAGTCATTAAAAATACATCTGTTGAAGCGACCATTTTATTTTGAAAACCTTTTTGAATTCTTTGCTCAGCGACCCGGGGTTGGGTCGCGGTTCTGGACCCTATCCCGGCTGTTTTCAGGCGAGAGGCGGGGTACACCCAGATGGACCGCCAGTCCATCTCATAATATTTAGACCTGCTAAATAATACAATATACATAGCAGTGGACACTCTGCAGAAAGCACACCTGTAATATATGCAGTAAAATAACCTGATGCAACAGCCTGCAATATACACGGACTGATAATGTTCCATCTTTGTCAATTCTGTCACAGAGTAGGTGTCAGTGGTTGTGGTACATTTATGGTTTTTCCACAAAGTGATTTCTATTATATTTTACTAAAATACGATTCATTTGACCTTCTAGATATACATGGTATCAGCAATCCACTGTGACTCTGACGGTTCTGCCTCTGTTCCTCTTCACCCTATAAACCTCAGACATCCGGTACCACTCAGAGTTTTTCTACCTGCTAACTCTACCTTCAGAAGTTCTCTGATGACTCTACATTTGTAGGACCTATTCAGGGTCACAGAGTACCAGGCTGTGAACAGATTTGTGGACTGGTGTGAGCAAAAGCATCGTCAGGTCAACATCAACAACACAAAGTAACTGGTGGTGGACTTCAGGAAGGACTTCAGCTGACACTTTTATCAATAAATCTGACTGGTCAACACACAACCACTAGAAAAAGGCCCAGAGTTGAGTCGCTGAGTACCATAAATAAGTAGAGCTAGGTACTGCAGTGAAGGATGCAGCGTATTTTGTCATGCTTAGGTAATTCTCAGCTGTCAATTCCAGAATTGTCCGTGAGCAACCTACCTCAGCTGTCTGTCAGCCTGTTAGTGTCATATGTCTTCCTCAGCTGGAGTCATTTTGATGAGAGTAATTCAAGCTCAACATTTCACTTCGCTGTAGTTTCTCAGTAGCTCGTCTGTCGTGTCTGGTGTTTTTGTCAACAAAAATTAGGACAAAATATTGTCGCCAACAAACCCTTTTTACGTTACATTGATGAGACAAGACAAAACGTAAATGGTGGTCACGTGACAATAACTGTAACTAAATATATATCCCACACGCACAGTAGTTTTACGCCTCTAACGATCCGCGTTTAAAACGTTGTGGCCACATTGCATCGTTCCAAACGTTACAATGTGAAGAACACGAATCATTGTTTTTTTTACAACATACAACTCATATGGCCTCAAATTATAACCTCTCACTTTGCCTACACAAGACTGAATGTGGTTCACAAAACAAAAACTATGCTAAAATGTCTCGTCATTTTCGTTGACTAAAATGAGAGACGTGTCTTTGACTGGCAACCATTTTCCTGATCAATCCCACTACAAAGTTAGAATTTAAAAATAAAGAGAGACCGCAAAGACAAGGTTGGTGGTGACCCGTTTGTTAGTGGAGATTTCAGACTGGCTACCTGCACTACCTTTGACGAGTGACATAATGGGCACCCCTGCTCTACATGTTGCAGCTAAGAGCAGGGTGATGTCCAAACCACCCCCACACACTTCCCAGTGTCCTGGCTGGACAGAGGAGCACAGTCACCCAGATACTCGTCTATGTCAAGTGCTCCAAAGTTTGGAGTTCAGTGCCTCTATAAACACAGCAGTAGAGTTGGACCAACCCTCCCGTAACCGTACAACCATCCAAACATATATACTCCTCTAACAAGAAATAGCTTTTATTAATCCTCAATTTTTTATGTAATCCTGGCACTGATTTGCCCAGGCTTAAGAGGGGTTTCATGGGGCCAAATGAGAGATTAGAAGTCTTAACTTTGAGCTTCCCACTGAAAAGAAGTATGGCAGGTCTCATGGCTCCAGTCTCACTGGCCTTTATCCAACAGGCTGGCCAAGTTCACAGTTCAGAGACACAATAAATTGCCCAAACATTGCAAATGAGTGAAAATGTTGAAAAGCATTCAGGAGCCATTGGTACGGGGCCACGGGAGTCATGCTGTAATTGAAGGTGCTCTCATCCTTATTCTCTGGGCTATGGCAAGTGAATACTGTCTGCTGGACCTACTCTTTCATTAGGTTTTGTATTTCATGCCCTCAGGAGCAGAACAAATTGAGTCCCTGTTTCCTTTTGCTCTGTTGCTCATTACCCAAGAGAAAGATTAAAAGCATTCTCTCATAGGCCACGTTACATAATACCATCAAACAATGGATGAGTGTCGATTGTACTCCTTGTCCCATCAAACTACTGAACACACAAGAGGCATTACCAAGCTCAGCCTTTCTGACCTCTCCCCAGCTCATATTATTATGGTAAAAATGAACTGTGGTGAACAAAAACACAAGAAACATGCCTGGAAAACAGTGCATTTTTACTGAAGTGAGCAAAGCACTGACTCTGGTCAGTATATTCCAAATTATAATATTCCAAATTTTATATACAAAGCTGGATCTCCGATGAGATTTTAGCGGTCAGCAGAAATGGTGCCTCTCAAAAGCGGATGTTTAGTTTTCAGAGCTAAAGAGGCACAGAGTGCTGGATCAAAAATCAGAAAATGTGATTATCTGGATTATTTTCTTCTTTTGTCTCATAGTTGAGGTGTATCTATGATAAATATTACAGGCCTCTCTCATCTTTTTAAGTAGGAGAATTTGCACGATTGGTGGCTGACAAAATATTTTTTGCCCCTCTGTGTGTGTGTGTGTGTATATATATATATATATATATATGTGTGTGTGTGTGTGCAGTAGATCATTACTTTACTTGGCAGACAATCTAACGTGTGTGTTTATGTATTGTCTTTTATTTTTCATTAGATGTGTACCTGCTCCATCTTCCAGATGACCAGAAAGTGAGAATCACCACTGTCACAGTTGGTCAGAGCACTGTGTTGACCTGTGCCATCACAGGGGAAAGAAGGCCTCCAATATTGTGGAAGAGAAACCGTCAATATCTTAACCCACTGAACCTGGAAGACATTAATGTAAGAAAAATATATCATCATATCCTTGCATTTGTTGCGTCTGCATAGATGGGTGAGCAGGGAAATATGCAGAAAAATAGACCAGTACATATAGAGACAAGTTAACAATGACTATAAGATGGAGTGTACTGGTCTAATTATTGTATTTTCACATCACTGAGCATCATCGGTTTTAAAGTTTACATCTATCACTTTTATACAAGAGAGAGAGCTGTAAATTTCAGATAATTTTATCCTATATTTTCTTGTCATCATATTTCAACTTTATTCCTTTTTGGCGGTGGCTCAGATTGTCAGCACATTTTATTTGACTGTTGGTGCTAGCTTTGCATTGCAGGTCTGACAGTAATCCAGAATGTCAGTTTGTGTTCTCGGTGTCTGTGTTTAGAGACTGCTAGGAGGGACAGGGATTTTAGACAAAGACAGAAGATGAAGGGGGATACCGAAGGGGTTCAGCCCTAGAGGAGGGACCTACTTTAACAACTTAGTGAAATTCTGTGTGTAGTCGCACACTCACGTCTGCCTGTGTGTGTGTGTTAATCTACATACACGGCTCCAGACAACCCTCTGTGTCACTTTCATCTACATCAGAAGGAGCAAAGATACGTACGTGGTGAGGTACAGAAAAGATGTCCTTTGGTTTAGCCTTTGTCTCTGTCTGTCAGAGCTGACCAAGATGAGTGCGATACCGCTGTGCATAATTAAGTCAGCACTGTCGCAGTAGATAAAGGGAGACCCAGCAAAGCCGCTAATGTAACATTAAATGTTGATGACCCTTAAAATGAGTTAGAGGTGCCCAGCTGTCTCCAGTCATCCTTGGCACCATCAACTGGCTCTACGCTAGTGCGCTGTTTCTGTTTGTTGGTGATTGAGATTCCCATAAAGAGCATTGCCAGCACCCATGTGTATGAGATTAAGAGCTTTTCCACCCCTTATCGTTTTTTTTGTAATGTATTCTGACTGCTTTTGAGTATAGATGGTCAGAAAAATATGTATGCAAGCGCTCTGCGTAACAAAAACGAAATGTCAAACAGGATTATTTCTTAAACAGTTTATCTCTTAGAGGATTTACTGGAGAAAAAAAAATGGGTTGGGGTCATGTAAGGTCAACGTGAACTTTGATGTTTGTCTTTGATGTATTTTGTTGATCTTACACAGGTGTATTATCAGTTGAAATATCAGCTCAAGAATGACCAAAACATGCTTTATCTGAAGTTCATTGATAGCTGAAATAATGATAGTATATAGAGAAATGTCCTATTTCCCGTAGAGTAGCTGCATGTTGCTTTCATTTAGAGGAAATGTTCTTCTTAGGTCTTATAATGTCAAATTTAAAGCAGTTACACCAAATCTGCCAATTTCCTTCTACAAAATATTGTGGGTGATCAAAATAAAAAGCTTTTATGACTTTTTCTTTCATACCACAACTGGAGAAAGCAAGAAAATTAGCTATAAGTCAAATAATGGATGACTTGACTCGCACCTAAAATCGTAAAGTATCTATTGTACCCACAGCATGTTGATAGTCAGTCAGAACAGCTGTATGAAGTGAGACTGCTAACCTTGTCTCTTCAGACTGAGGGAATTTGCTGTACTCTGAGCCTTGGGGTCTGCAACTGTGAAGTTAGATTTTTTTTTTCTGGTACCCAACAAAGCCCACGTTTAGAACCTCTACTGGTGCACAGACTACTTCCAGATCAGCAGTATTAACACCTCAGTCTGCCAGCGAGTGAATAAGCATAAGCGCTAAGCATGTCCTGTGGCTCATCGGCTGTGTACAAACCACCTCGCACCAAGATAAACTTCCAATGGAACATGAGCAGTGCGCCATGCCAGCTTAATCCAGATTTATTTTTGGCTCGAACGTTTCCAGTCAATCATTGTTCTTCCTTCTAGAGAGGAGAATGGTTTTTGTTTGCACCTGGCATCCGCAGACCCCTTTTGAATCGCCTTGTGGACAATTTCTGTATAATTGCTGGCTGTTAATATTTGTGAGCATCCAGTGCCATCCTTAATTAGAGTCATATGCCTGTGAGTACACACAGGAGGTTTATGCAGTCTAATCTCTCAGGCCTTCCCCGTTATGAACGCGGTTATTTTAGAAATGTTGTCGACATTCAGACTTAGCGAATCGCGCATTAATCCCAGCGGTGTGCTTGTATCCCAGAGTTCAATAGAGCCTCTCTAAAATTTGACAAAGCAGCTTACTGTAATTCCATGAAGTTGACAGTTTCTGGATATTGCATCATCATCTGAGGCTGTCAGTATTTCAGTCCTCCCTGAGTGGCCAAGCGAAAGACAGTCGTATACTGTGATACAGTGCTGTGTGTGGTTCACTGTGCCTTACAGTGATGTGTGCGTGGGGAGGGTGACTTTGTTGTAAATGTAAGGGGAAATATTGATATTTGTTTAAGGTCTGATACTTTAGAGTGATACAGTGTTTCCTGGTTTGACATTTTTCTTTTCTTGTCATGTCCATGGGAATATACATGGGTCAGTAGTAAAGGAACAACATGTAGGACATTTACTATACTAAATAATAAAACCACAATAAGTAATCACACATGAAATTAGCTTCTCAACAATTTAACAGCCTGTAAATTCTCTTTGAAAATGTTGATGCGACCTGTGCAACTCTGCCCACCGCCCATTTGATGAGCAACATGGGTCCAGTCATGTGGTGCCAGACATGAAACTTCTTTGAGCCTCCAAACTTATCACAGCCACCAGCAGCGATGTTATTTTAAGTAATTTAGAAGTCCAGGAACTGGAAGTATTACTCAGTCAGTTTATCAGAGTTTACCTCCTGGCAACTCACATAAGCTTCATACTGTATAAGGGGAAGAAGGGTGCGTGGAGAGAACTCAATATTTTGGATTTAGGACTTTAGCACCCCCTCTTTTTCAAATTCTCGCTCACATATTGTTCCTTTAATGTTGTGGCTGATCATAATCCTTTGTGCCACATGCTGCTTGTTTTCCGACTGTCTTTGTATCACATTAGTTTTGATCAGAGTGCACAGCTTAATATAAGTTTCATTATGTGGCAGATAACAAGTGTTTTAATGTCTAACATTTAGACACAAGAAGGCAACAGGTCAAAGCAAGAGCCAGATATTTTCTTATGCCTTGATACTGTCTTTAAATGTACCTCTAAATGTTCGATATCTGTTTTTTTCCCTACAGATCCCATCGCAGGTAGGTGACAAAATGTCATCACGTCACCATTTTGCCATTTCATCCACAAGCCCACCGATCTAATGAAGTGCCTGCAACCGATTTTCTTTGCCTAAGTCCGAAACCGTAGAATGCAGAAACATGTTGTAGATGTTTTCACTGCGTTACTTTAATGGGAGAGATTCTACATGTATAAGGATGAAATAAACATTATGGTTGTCACATTTGTAAATATTAAACTATGGAAATACCTCAATCAATTTGCTACACTTCCTGTGGATGGTCACAAGTGACTGGAACTGAACCTTGAGATGCAAAAAATATTGGAATATGAAATATCAATACATATTTTGATTTTCAAATGTCCATGCTTAATTAACTCTGAAAGGCTTTACTTCTCCCACACAAAACATATTGGTAGTCACCTTCATTTGGTAGAGGCCAAACCTGTGGATAGGTTTGGTTTCAAATACATTTCTACCTGGAGGTACCATGAAGATGACAGAATCAAAATAAAACAAATTAAATTAGATCTCATACCATGACCTGTCTACAAGATGCCAGTCTGTGGACATTATTTCTGGAGAAACACATGCTCATTAATCTTTTTTTGATGTTTCACCGCACATCACCCAGGAGGATGCCAAAGATAACCGGCTGGCGTTCCTGGACTGTGCAGTGATCATCGCGACTGATAAAAAACTGAATGGCTCAACACAGAAGGAGCAACACCTCAGAGCCAGAATCAGCTGTGTACCTTCATCTGAAGGACAAAAGACACTCATTCATAGACCTAAACGTACATATACTGGACAGAGAAGACAGGTGGTTCAGGTGGAGTGGGGGAGGCTCTACATGAGGGGTTCGGGTCTTCCTGACTTTGTTTCACTTAACGAGCTCATTCAAGTCAGGTGTGAGGTGAAACTAACCCGGAGAAAGAAATTGTGACCACTCACCAACTTAGCTCAGATCGAAAAAGTTCTGTGGATGCAGAACGAAACGTCTCTACTGAAAGAAAGACGTCCAGTTGCCGTGACTAAACCTTCTGACAATGTCTTGAGGTGGAGGCAGAAATGTAAACAACAAATGTTTCATGATATTTGATACATAAAACTGAAACGATCTGCAAAGCTACACACGAGAGGTGAAAAGGAAAATGTTTAACAGGAGGGTTGTGTCACTCACAGTAGTGCGTTTTCTTTCACAGTTTCATGAAGCTTAGCTAAATAGTTGCTCAAAAGCCCTTCATTGAAAAGCCTCCTCACCACAGGAGGTTCGCTGTCCAATGAGCTGGCTCTTTATTGTCCTTCTGGATGTGACCTGGCACTGACAACTTTATTAATTATACTTTCTTGAGGGCTATGGCCTTTGATATAATGCACCTCTACCCGTCCTTTGTGTAGTGCTACCCGGGCCCACTGTGTCTGCAGAGAGCTGGGTGCTGATAGCTGAGATGAGAGTGGTGAGGTGCAGGAATCATGTCGACAGCCTCTGCTGTGGCTCGTTCCACCCCTCTGAGTTTCACCCCCCCACCCCGCACCCCTTCATTTTTCATTTAAGAAGGTGACACAATATGCTCTCAGCCCAAGGGGCCAAAACACGCCATCGATTTCCCCTCATATCGTGAAGCTCTGATGCTTCACTCAGGCCGAGCCGTTACCAAGCTCGTGGGTTAGATCGGAGCACACTGGGACGAACTGATAAACACACTGTATACCTGTAAACATGATGGCTGACTCTGTTTGCCTGTCTGCAGACATTTAGGGAAGAATGAATACCGAGCTGTAGACAACCAGAAAAGATGTGATCCAAATGTTAAACGCTTTTTAATGATAAAAGCCTGTTTTTGTTATCTCTCCTGAAAGAGGGCTGTTAATTACGGCAGGGTCTATCTCCTTTCTTTCTTTTCTTTTAATAAACAAATGCTGAGTTCGTTATAGGACTCAAAGAGCATCAGGGCAGACGCATACACATTCATAAGGGCAAAAGTTCGCACTAGTAAAGGTAATAGGGGCGATTTTTTTAACGCATCGCAGCAATCAGGAGTGAACACGTTTTGGCACTTGGCCTTCATCAAGTTAGTGGCCTCTGAAGAAATCTCTGATGAAGGCTGAGTGCTGAAACGCTGCTGTGCATTGGGAAGTGGTGAAACCTATTACTGTAAGCTCAGTTGGTTCTTCTGTCTCTCCCCGAGGACTTATTATAGAATAACTTGATTCATGAAATGACTGTCATTATGTCATTTCATCTAGATTGATCTTAGATTTTTCTTAAAATTGAAAAACACCGTAACCTGCATCTGTCCCATATTGTTGTAGTTTTTATATTGGTTTTATGTTGAGAAGAAATGTAGTCGTGTGAAAGTAACTGACAGTTTTATATAATACTATTTAAAACTACATAATGTAAAATCTCATTACATTGTCCAGATTACTTTATTGCACCGTGGTTCCAACAAGGTGACAGACTTTCCCTCTTTGCCAGATGGGATTCGTCACACAGGCACACCATCAGTGGGCTCATTAGCATCGGGGGCTTCTATCTGTGCTAGAGCTTGAATAATTTATTCTTCTGTTTGCTCTCATTCCTTGTCCGGCACCATTTTTTGTGTTCACTGGCTTAATAATCACAGCCCAGCATGAATTAATCATGTTTCTGTTGGCTCTACACAAGTTCACATCATAGGTACGGTTTGGTTTAATTACAGCTTTTGTTTTTGCTCTAAAGAGGTTGTGGGCCGCGCTTTACAACCAAACGATACCGGCTCGCATTTCATCCTGTTCAGGGACACTGACATTTAACATGATCAGCAGAAGTTATTTTGATAGGCGCAATATATTTTTAAGTTATTTCCCAACATTGAGTCATTTCCACATTAATCAATTATAGCCTCAGCCTCTTTCCATCAGATCACTTTCCTACAACTGGAAAAATGACAAGTACCAGAAACCAATTTTTCTTAACTGTGACTTTGACATTTGTCATTTTCCTCAGTTGATTCAGTGGCACCAAAAGCTTTAACTTTTGACATAGATTAATGAACATTGCTCCACAATGTGCCTTTTTGGATTATTGTTATATTTCTTATCTCATATGCTACATATTATGTTGAATTTCTCATGTGCACAAAACATTACTTGTTGCATTCTCACTCAAACAATTCATTTCCAGCTTCAAAGGCCATTTCCCTTCACTGCTGCTACAAGATTACAGGTAGTTTGTCTAAATCATTTTATTTTTCTCTTTCTCGTAGGACTTCGGGGATGATGGCTCACTGTACATCACCAAGGTGACCACAACCCACATGGGCAACTACACCTGTCATGCTGATGGCTATGAGAAACTCTTTCAGACCCACACTCTCCAAGTGAATGGTAAGCTATCTGCACTGCATCATTTTACCCCCACCTCGCATATTCTGTACAGGACCAACCACCGCGTTAGGTGCCAGATTATCAACTAAAAGTCTCTTCTTCTTCTTTACATCATTTAGTCTCAGCTGCTCGTCTAGTGACTGGTGCTAAGTGACAGGAATATACACAGTAGCTCCAGGGATAGCCTCTCTCCACTGGCCTTCTGTTGAATACAGTATCCAGTTTAAAGGTCTGCTCCTTTTTTAATTCTGTAGCTCCTTCTTATCTGTCTGAGCTGTGGTCTACGCATGCTCCAGTCAGACCTATCGCTCAGCTCGTTTTATCCTCTCCAAGAACAAATCGAAAAACGTCTTACAGGTTACATTTGTGGTTCGAGCAATCATTCAAACTATACACAGTGCAAATATAGCACTAGTACAATATCCTAAAACCTCTAAGAATTAGGAATGCACTAAACTTTTCACTCAGGTGATTAAGGTAAAGGAACTAACATGTTTTTCAAATCAACAGTGCTCAGCACAGATTGCTTCAATACAGAGCACCTCTGTGAACGGCTTTCAAGGACACTTCTTATTAATGATACTCTGCAAATAAATGGATAATGTGAGTGATGCAGGGAAGCAGAAGTCACTAATATTACTATTATAATTATATTATTACGAAAGCTATGTGCTATTTTCTGTTTTGGTGTGTTTTTTTAATAGAGCATCTCGTAAACCTCTTGGATATTGTCTTGCTACATGACTAACTGTTCTGAAATCACGCTGCTGCTATCATGATCCTATAAGTAGCCATGTAAGCCCAGGTCATGGCTTTTACCATTACTTTTATCATGCTTCACAGATGTGCTTGTATTGTTTGGATCATGAGCATCTTCTTTCTACTCCTACATTGCGGCCTTTCCTACACTTGTTCTAGAGCAACTGTGGCTTTCCTGCAAATCTGATTTATTAATCTTACTGCCGATGAGGCTCGTGTAATGTTCTTCAGATGGTGGATTGGGATAGCTTCATCCATGCTCTTTAGAGGTTGTTTGTGGTGTCACTGACCGTTGTTGTTTTGGGGTTATGCCCAACAGCTGTAATTTTGCTTGACTGATACATCGGCTCTATATACCAGTGGACACCAGATATCGCAAACATCATCAATGTTCTATCTCACCTAAAACCTTTTTTTCAGATTCAAAGTATCTTGCTTTTCTCTTGTAAAAGTTTCATTCATTGTCCTGTTGATTAAACCATTTCAATGACAAATAGAATTTGTTTGCAGCTATAAGGGAACCTAAAGTAGTTATTGGCTGAAAATCTATCTCACGTCACACTTGCATCACAAAGACATGTCCGTTACAGTTAACATTTGCAGAATTCAGGTCATCTGATACCAATGTGATATCTTCGGTATCATTTTAATATATCACGTTATCATACATAGCTTCAAACAAATGTTGAAACTATACTTTTTCATCTCATATTATTGGTTAGATTTCTTGAGCTAAAACAAACCCATTAGCCTTGCTATTCTAATACCTTCAAATGGTCCAGTTTATCCTTCAGACACCTAGAACTAAGTTTGAAAAAGATGAATACTATACTTACATTTGACAGATGTTGAAACTGCGTATCTAACTCCACAATGTCAACTTCATAATTTGTGATTTACCAGTGCAGGAGCTCAGTTGACACTGCTGCTCCAAATATAACCATACAAAATGTTCCGCTTCTTTCGCCTCAATTAACATCCAAAAAGTCCAACGCATTCAGGAAACTTTACTTAAACTTTCAGGTCATAGCGTACCTTCTTCAGTTCAGTCATTAATTGCACAGTAAACCAAGAAATTTTGTATTTATGCGAAAGTTTTTTTCTAAAAATGGTTTTTCTTTCCACTCCTACCAGACTACACGCTGCAGTGTCGCCTTGCTAGTCTTATTTTGCTCTGTTCAATGCTCATGTTTCCCCTTTTCACATACATTTTCAGAGCTGAAGATCTTCAGCTTTAATTTAAGTAAAGACCGGTGTTATTGTGTCTTAAGCACACAAAGATATCAATGTCCTATTGAGGAGTTTTATATTTTACTTCCTGCTAATTAGTTTGAGACAGCCCTTAGTTTTGTGAGACGACTATATGAATACTGAAACAGACACGGTATGGAGAGGGCAAAGGTGGAGTGATTGAGCTTTTGTGATGAAACTTCTGCACTGGTTCTAATGAGCCCAATGTGAATAAACCACAGTGTTTCCCTGCAGATAGCTCAACAGATTTTTTACATTTGACAGACAGCTGGTTCATTATCATTCTACAAAAAGGTTACTCCAACTAATTACAATCATATACAGTTCATATTATATCAAAAATTTTGTTTATAGGACCGGAATGAATCACAAGAGACAGATGACTTTTGCTTGTAATTGATACTGAAACTTTCAGTTGACCTTTTTACTGCAGACTGTGAATTTCACATTTTTAGTCTGGGTGAAGTCTTCAAGGACCTGCTACCCTGCCATGACTACTGAGCTTTTCTAAAACTCAATTAAAAAGAGCTGAAAGAAAGGGTAATTCTGAGAAACTGGGTTCACAATGTTGTCCGTCACTCTGTAGCCAAGAGAATGAGAAATTAAACACTATTTGGGGTTTCATTCAGAAGCACTGATGAAATTAAAACTGGAAATAATTTTAGAGCAATGTTTAATTTCCCTGCGAATGAGGCAGAAACACACAAACTGTAATGCTGTCCTGAATGTAGAGCGCATTTTTATCTTCAAGACGTTTATGTTTTAGCGATTATTCGTTATGTCTGCTGCTGTTATTCTATTTCAATAGACCTAACTTTGTTGCAGTGACCTGACTCAACCCACAAGAATCAATGAAATTGCATTGAATATATATTGTGGTTGCAATGTTTGCCCACTCTCTGTGCTGCTTTAGCAGTAAACAGTTGTTTGAGATAGATTAATGAAATGCTATGTTCAGTCACCATGAAGCCATCCACTTCTGTTCCTGAAAAAATCTCATCAACGTCTCAACATCTCACACTAGAAAAAAAGTTGTTCTGATTAGTAATATATAACATAGTTTCTAATGCTGCGTCATGGCTGTTTAATATAAGTATAATTTTGTGTACTGCCCATGGAAGCATATTGTTACACACCACACACACACCACAATGCAGTATACATTCCTGTAATGTTTTGTGACTACTCTTTTACGTCCCCGTATTATACTTTATTATGCCCCAGTGACCCATCTTTTTGGGGTTAACAGCCTCTGAAGCACTGGGTGGCCTGTACCTGTACCTGTACCTATGGAAACCTTGTAGAAACCACCGCCATTTAGTTCCATCACCTGCAAGGTCAGCTGACGGCATGGAAAAGATTAGGCCGTGGTGCACTGATCCCTGGCTACAAAAATGTCTCATTTCTAGTGAGAAGGGGTCACAGCTGGACGTGAAGGTATACCAACTAGATATACAGTAGCTTGCCTAACCTCAGGTCACAGCGGCCGCTCTGGAACAGAGCATATGGTCTGGACTCTCTTCTTCCAGAGTTGCTGGGCAGATGTGTGGATGAGGACAAAATTCCCCAGCTGAATGCTGTTGTGTTGCCGTTTTCCCTGAGGGTTGCTCACATATGACTGCGTTTTCTTTGGAGACCGGCTGTGAGCGTTACTGTGCCTATGCACCGAAAAGCCAGACAGACAGAGTATACACATTTGCAGACTTGGTGTGTCTGGTTGAGTACCTAGGGAGATATCCACGCGGGGTTGGCATACTTCTACTAGAGGGGCTTGAATAACAACAAACCAGCTTGGACAGGATTGTTTGGGAGGAATGTTCTGCGTGATGTACGTCTGTCTTTATGGGTGTTCTATGCAAGGCTCTTTATAATGAACCTACTGCTAAACATTTAGTAGTTTACTTGGTTTAGAGACCATAGGCCAAGGTTTAATAATAGGTCTTGTGCTCAAACTGACCAGCAGCCATGTGTTTAAGAGGAGATCTCTCTGAAGTTGCCTAATATATCTTTTGCACTCTGCATATAGAGTCAGGGAAAAACATTTTTGAACACCAGCTGATTCTGTTTGCAGTTTTCCCACTAACAAAGAAATGATCAAATGGTAAGTTTATTTAAACAGTGAGAGACAGAACAATAACAAAAAATATATAATGCATTTCAAAGTTATAAAATAATATTTGAACCTCTGTCAATCAGCAAGATTTCTGGCTCTCAGGTGTATTTTATACAGGTAACGAGCTGACATTGGGAGTCTTCTCAGATCGTTACCTGTATACAAGACATCTGTTCAGAGACTCAATCAATCTATTCAGATACAAAACTCTGTACCATGACCAAGACCAAAGGGTGACAAGGATGTCAGGGACAAGATTGTGGACCTGTGAACCATAAAATAACTGCCGGTGTCCCCTCCCAAGTGTAGAACCAGCCCAGAACTACTCGGGAGGAACTTGTCAATGACCTTGGTCCAGGCAACAAAGAATTAGCTCAAGAAGAAGCATGTTAAGTAGACTAGTCAGTCCCCAGTCCTGAATCCAAGGGAAAATCTGTGGTGCGAGCTAAAGGTTCGAGTTGATAAAACATCACCCTCGAAACATTTTAGAACATTTCAGATCTGCAAAGATCCCCCCCATGGGATGTGTACAACCTGTGGCCAACTATAGACATGTCTGACCTTTGTGATTGTCAATAAAGGTTTTGCGACCAAAAGCCAAGCACTGGAGCACTGGATCAAACACTTTGAAATGCATTGTACTGTATCTGTTTCTTATGGTTCTCTCTCACAACAAACCTACCAATGAAATTATGGACTTCTCATTTTTTTGTTAGTGGGCAATCTTACAAAATAAATATTTTCTTTTTCTCACCATTTTTTAAATTGTTTTGGGAAACCCATTTCGTAGTGGAATAAATTATGGCCATACCCATATATATATATATATATACATACATATGTATAATTATATTATATAGAGTCGTTGCTGTAGATAATAAATCGTGTACCAGGATTTCATCAGACCCTGTGTATATTTGGCAGGTGCTGGGTCTGTAGATTTCAGTGTGTGCACAGTATTTCACACTGGTGTGAGAGTGAGTGTCTTTACATGTGACAGAGAAGGTGCAGAATTGTGTGTCATGTTTAGTGTATGTTGTTATTACGCTCCAGTGGATTCGACAGTGTTTGCAGGCAACAGAAACAAGTTCGAAGTGATGGAAAAGTTGTATCACGTCTACCAGGCTTGCTTGGTAATCTCCCAGTAGAGTGATGGTGAAGTGGTCTCCGCCATGGTTGTTGTCGGTGGTTTTCTCCTGTATGCATATGTGTGTGTGTGTGTGTGTGTGTGTGTGTGTGCGTGTGGGCCTTTTTATCTTCTAGAGCGCCATGGCCGATGGGAGCCTTGCTGCGTGATTGACGACTGGCTGGGGAGCTTTATGATAGAGCTGTCAGGCCTGCTGTGTCGCATTCTCCTGGCAGTGGCTCTCCTGACACTCTCAGAAACACATCAGAATGCAACTTCTTGCACATCTTGTCTGAGTTTTGAGCGGAGAAATCGACCAGCTGGCTCATTCCTTTCTTTTTGACCATGACTGTCCAGGCAAAGGAAGTGCATGAAGTGAGGCAACACATGTACAGTACATTTTAGAAGACAAGATACATTTTTAAAAAACAGAAAAAGAGTTAGACAACATTTATGATGTTTCTAAACAAAATACTGAAACAACCCAAAGGTCTTTAATGTACTTTCAATACCTTATTCAATATGTACATGTACATGTAAATAACTTCATAATAGGATTTTCCTTGCCCTTTTGTATTACCATTAAATTAGCTCTCTTTTATTTAGGAGTGTTGCTTATTTAATTTGATTTATTGTGATGTTATTTAAAATTTGATTTTAAAGTAAGTGAAATTGTTTCAATATTGAAGTTTTCACAGGAGTATTAGTTTCTGGGTCTGGGAAAAATGGCATCAGTTTACCTATCTACATATTTACCTTTTTACTTGTTAAACACATTTCTTCACACAAATGTACTTACTCTGATGCATTTTATATTTGAACAACTATACTGTTATAGTCAAATTACAGTTAATAATTTGATCGCCATCCCTTTGTAATTCAGATTACACATTTAAAATTATGTGTAAACAGTTTCTGTGACATCCAGAGCTGATCTTATGCAGTTGAAATATTTGATAAATATCAA
>JAUMHF010000002.1:17250792-17302686 GCA_032359275.1 Microctenopoma steveboyesi | reverse complement strand
GCTCTTTGGGCAGTGAGTGGGAATTGCTGCAACTTTAATAGAACTTGGCTCCACCAACACAAGTCTATGACACAGCCTTCCCGAATCCCTGATTAACAGCGGTGGGCTGTAACTGACAGGCAGCAGTCACATCTTCACGGTAGAGATAGGTAAGATAGAAATCCAGAGTGGTTTCCTGACAGGAGAAATCAATAAACTGTACTATAGTGCAAACGGTGGTAACACAGCATTTAAATAGCTTCTCAAGTTAAAGAATGAGACGTGAATTGATGACTATTGCTTTACTTTACTTTACTTGGCAGACGCTTTTATCCAAAGCGACCTACAAGGAGAATTTATGACTATTCACAATTTCTAGGGGCAAAATAACTATTTTACACTTTTAAAACATTTTAATATATATTTTAAAACGTATCTTACATCAATACATATTTATTTCCAGCATATTTAATAATGAAATTGTGCCACGCTGAACTAGGGTAAATACCTGTGTGTAATGTTTGAGTAAACTAGGCTATGTTAGAAGTTTTCCAGGCAGCGAGTCCCTCCTCTTACAGATGTTTGGTTGAGCCTACCTCTATATACCCTGTTCTGATTCTAACTCTTATAGCCCTATATACCCCATCTGCACTTTTACTGTAACTTTTCTGACTCCTAGTGGTGTTAACAGCTATGATTGGATCACAGGCAGAGCTCTTCAGCATAAAGTACCAGCCAGTTCCATCTTCTCAAATCATACAAGCAATTTAACCAAAAAGTGCACGAGATGAGCTGTGAGCTTGGTGCCGTGATATCTATTTGTTATCAGACTCAACAGCATAAGAAGATAGTTTGATGTACTGCGTTGCAGAATACTATGGTATGTTTGTCCTGTTTTTTTGGTGTGTAAGACTTACAAAACGTGATCTGGTCTTCAATCACATGTTCCATAAATTAAATTAAAATTAGGCGTTGAGCAACTCCTGTGATAAGCGGCTAGTGAGGTTGTGCTTCTATTGTAAAGTTTTATATATGATATAAAACTAAACCTGTAATACAAAAGTGATATTTACCAATACGGCCTATTTAACAAATTTTGTTTTCAGCTCAGTTTACACTGAGGAGAAATTAGGCCAGTTAATTGTAAAATAGACAACATTTGTATTTAAATCCTAATTGAAAAGTGCATACTTCATAGTTTATTGAGTTTATTACTTTCTTTTAAAGATTCAGAGACGACGGATCCACTCCACTTGGGCATAAATGAGATCAGCTGTGTACAAATGTGTGAATAACCCCTCTCTTGCTGCAGAGATATTATGACTTTCTGCTTTAAAATACTCCAAAGATGTTTTGTTGGATCCAAGTCAAAGGAAATTGTCAGGTCACAGTTTTTCACTTTTTTCTTCCTAAAAACTCTTGTTTGATTTTTGCAGCGTGCTTGGCAGCATTGTCACGTTGGAAAATGACTTTCCTGGCAAGCTCCTTGACTCTGAGAGTCATGTTTTTATTCAGTAATTGAGTTTACAAACTTGCATTCACAGTGCTATGTTTGAATCATTTCCCCTACACCTTCTGCACTCATGCATCTCTGTATCAGCACCCCCCCCCCTCCATGTCTCACAGTCAGCAGTATGCAGTTCACTCAAAATGTGCTGTGCCACATCTGATCCAGTCAGAATCCATGTTGATTCGATCTGACCAAATAATCTGCTGTCAATACTTGTCAGGCTTCTTTTCATGTTGCCTTTTTTTTACTTGTATGCTGACTTTGAAGGTTTACTTCAAGCTGTATGTTTCCGATCTCCACAGAAAACACACGTCACATCACAAATACTTACTCATCAGTTTTTAGATGCCATACTGCAAGTATGGCATCTAAAAACCTAGTAACCACGTTCTTCAGTAGCTTACTGATGCCCTTTCCCGGCTATATGGAGACTTAATAATTTAGTATCTTACTTTGTGGAATGAATTACCAGGTGAAAAGGCTGTAGCTCAGAGTGTCGGGTGGGTGGTTCAAGTGTTGACAGGACCAGCTTTTCCAATTCACATATCAAACTGTCCTATTCATAAACCCTATTCTTCACACATTTATTTTGATTTTTATATGTAGATTTGTGTCTATGTCCTTGACCAAACTGAATTTCACTCCCTCTGTAGCAGTAATAGCGTGTAAATGCCTTTTAGTTTCAATTCCAACACACTAATAAGCCAGACTTTGTGAGAGGTTTTTCTAATAAGGAGCTCAAGGGTCGATCCATGGTCAGACTACACAGCTGTTGATTAATAGGTAGCTTTTGTTTTTGGGTAGTAACAGAGATACATGCCCTGTCCTGATCCCGCACACTCGCTCTGATCCTGCCATCTAGTCTCACAGAGATTGTAAGAAGATAAATCTATTCATCAAGCCTGCAAATTTTCTTTTGTCTTTAGTGTTCAGGATATTTGATGTTTTTTTTTACCGTGTTCTCTACACACCGAGATGATTGATCTCATATTTTTAAATAAATACTGTCGATTAGACTCCTCTCGAGATCTATGTTAACATGCAGCGTAGCATCCTGTTAACAAGCGGCGTACTGCGTTTGATCACATCTGTGATATTATGATTAAGTTGAACATGAAGAGACCTTGTTATTTATTGTGTACATGACTCAGACACATAAAGAGTTTTTGTGTGCATGTGCGCAGAATGTGTGAGTAATAATCTTCACTTAAAAACTCAGTCAGCATGTGTGGTGTGTCTCTGTGAAGGCGATGGGTAAAGTAACCCGCGTGCCATAAGAGCCCCTCATGGCCGACTGTGAAGGACATGTTGGCAGTGGGATTGACATGAGCTAGAAAACCCAGGAGTGCTGTGGTTACCAGATGGTCAGTCTTCAGTCCTTCCACTCACCTGGCTGGGTAAAGACTTCCTCTGACCCAGTGCCCACAGGAAATGGTCTCATACCGCACGTCTGTCGTCCCTGCTTCTGCCAAGGCTCTCTTCCATCCTCCGCTTATGTCTCTGAAGTCTGTTTCAGAAAGGCATAAAAAAAAGAGGACACTGATTTGGGCCAGAGGCTACAAGGGATTGCTCATAACAAGATGGCAAGATAGAGAAATTTCATGTCCCTACTTAAACCGCCGCCAGGTTGTCAGCCCTCTGTGTGACAGGCTGTTGTGGAATGAATCATAGAGCTTTTTATGGTGGCTGTGTAAACAGTTCATTGTACTGTCCAAGCTTCATTTTGGTGAGTCTCCGCAGAGATATTGCCGTCCGTTTGGAAGGTTTTATCATTGTTATGCTATTCAGGGAAGACTTCTTCCTCTAAAGGATTATTCAAATTCATTCTTTTGATATTTTCCATGTTTTATGAAGCAAGAGTCTAACCGGTTAGCCCTCGGCTATAGAGCATAACTTGTGGCACATTCTCAGCCATTGCATAAATGCATATCATTAATGCAGTTTGTGTATTTTATTGATTTATGTTGATTTGTGGTTCTTGGAGAGTTTGTTTTTTTCGCTTCAGGGTAGCGTAAAGAAATCAAGCTGCAGAATGACAGAGGTACAATGTGCAGAGCTGTGTAAATGCAGCTTTTCAAACCATTTGCAGAAGAGAGGGACATTTCGCTTGTGCCTAGTCTTTCTTTCTTGACGTATTTTGTTTTCCCTGCTGCCGTCCCCTCATCTTCTTCCTGACAAAAGGTTACATAAAATCAATGATTGCCTAGAAAGATCGATAACAACCGTACAGAGGTCCTGTCCTTTATTCATCTATGCGTTTTGTTTGGCTCCACTGAGCATATTCACCTTATCTAAAGGCATTCAGCACTGCTGAAAATACACTTCTGATCTGTTGCTAATCAAACCTATATGTTCAGAACTACTCATTCAATAAAGTCGCCTCATCGCTCAGGTGGTGTTAATGCAAACTGCAGTGTGAGTTTGTTTTTTTTATGATTTCTTTATCTCCTCCATCTTCCCCTCTTCTTTTTCTCTTCGTTCCAGTTCCCCCCATCATCCAAGTTTATCCAGAGAGCCAAGCGAGGGAGCCAGGTGTCACTGCCAGCCTGCGCTGCCACGCTGAGGGCATCCCCAGCCCCCAGCTGGCCTGGCTGAAGAACGGCATGGACATCACAACCAAGCTGTCCAAGCAGCTCACCCTGCAAGGTAAAGAGTGTGCTGCTCAGCGCATGTGCACATATTTTATTTTACCTTTGCTGCGGCAAATTTCACTGCAACCACTAACATGAATGTCACTACCATTGCTCACCCGCTCTCACTAATACTACTCCTGCTGATAATGATTAACTATAGCCTTAAATCGGTACCGAGATAAATGAAAATAAGATTTACACATCATTGCATGTATTTCCTTTGCTCGTGTGGCTTTACATCTGATGTTTGCCCTGCTTAATCATAGTAGAAGAGGTGAAATGTGTTCAGCGTGTTTGACTTTCTGGTTAGATGTGAAATTGCACTTTGAGTACTGTATACTTACAGTGTCATTCAAAATACAGCTCGACTACTACATTACTGTTCAGCTCCAGTGTTGAATGGATACAATCATTCTTCACTCCTTGTTCTTTAATTTCTCATTCCCACATATTAGAGACATCTAAGGTAACCTAGTAATGAGGATGAGGATGATAAACCGACTTCTTTCTGTCTATTTCCCTCTGATGTTTCTCAAAGCTAATGGAAGTGAAGTTCATATCAGCAATGTGCATTTCGAGGACACCGGCGCCTATACCTGCATTGCCAAGAACGAGGCGGGCGTGGACGAGGACATATCGTCGCTGTTTGTGGAGGACTCTGCGCGCAAAACCTGTATGTATAAGTCACGATGTGGATCTTTCTGCTTTTACTCCAGAAATAATGGAGCCATGCAAATGGAGCTCTTAATAATTCATCCTGTCAGATCTTAATAGTTTATATCCTGCAATGCAATGATGGAGCCTCTGCAAGGGAAGTAATAGTGATGCTATCTTTAGTCTCTGCTTTCCTATACCTTCCAATCACTTCCAGCTGATTTTCTTCTTTGTTTGTTTTAACCTGTTAATCAGATAAAACGGGCATCTGAAGGCGTCACATTGGCTTCTGCCGGAGACAATAAGCATTTGAGCAAACACTCAGATGTGATGGCGTGAAACTAGAAATAAATACACGATAAAAAATGAACTGATTAATAGTTCAGCACTAACAAGTCCTAAATTCTCTCTCTCTTTGTGTCATGCTCCACATCAGCAGTATTCATAGCGTGAACATTGAAGTGTTTTGACAACAGTCAGCACTAGCAATTACGTAATTTTGTAACATCAGGTTTGGTTTACAACTAAACACCTTATTTAAATTTGGATTTCCTATTGTTCCCTCTCTATGAATAGACTCTCGCATGGTAATTAATTCTGACCTTCTCAGAAATGTCAGAATCTGTCTTTGGGGTTCAAGACCAGTTGTTAGTGTGTTGTTCTTTCCTGTGGGTAATTATGGTTCCCAGACGGCACACGTAGCAATTTCGCAGTCAAGTCATATCACGTGTACTCCATCCCTCACCTCTACCAGACCTGACGCATTTAGTTGTCATCCCCACAGTACGACACTTCCTCCACCCAGCCTGTCATCCATCAGAGGATCATGCTCAGCAAGGTCAGAAGTCACTCGTGTGCTTTGAAGCTTTTGAAGCTGTACCGCAGGCCAAAATGGTGCTAGGACTTGGATATTGCAGACCCTTTCAGGACTGAGCAACCCCACAGGAGAGGAGTTCAAAGGGATGTCAGCAGACAGCCAGACGTGGCTGCACTCCTACATTATGAAAGGGAACAGGGGGGGGGGTTCTATACTGTCATAGTGTGGCCTGAATAATGGACTGACTGCACCCGCTCTAGTCTCTGCAAGAAGCCCATCTTTATTCAGAAACTAGTTAAGTGAGCAAATGAAAGTTGACTATGATGCCTGGGTAGGACTTTTCTGTGGGCCTGTGGCTAATGTGGCCCGTTAGCTCCCACTGCCTGCAGCTCTATATATGGAGACCTTTGCTTCTGTTTCTGAAGATATTTAGTGTCTTTTTTATGTTCCTTTTTACATAGCTTATACAAATGGCTTTTTTCTTAAGCAACGATAATGAAGAACTTATCTTTATATGATTGATCTTCACATTATAACCACATTTATTTCAGATTCTTTTTGTAATGGCAAAACCCCTAAAAGGACAAAGCGGTTGGATTTTTATTACCGTCGACATTAACAAACAATACAATAACATTTCTGATTTACTGCAGGAGTATTTTTGAGCAGCAGAGGCGTGTATATAGAATCAGAGCTGCATCATCACAAACATTACTAAAATACTTTGTTCCTTATCCTATAGAGTTGCACTTTGTCACAGCTGTGTTTTTGCAACATACTGTATGTTCACATAGATTTCCAGATAGTTTCTCTTGATCTATTAACTAAATCACTAGTTGTGGACTAACGCACCCTTAGTTTTGATTGCGGCTGATTGTCTCTTTAGAGATCTGCTATGTGTCTAATGCTGCTTAAAATACTACATATCAAAGACTTGGTTTTCATGCCTCTATTACCACTGAAGGTGTAATTGGTATCACCTCCAGAAGACCCGTGTTGCGCTCAGGTTGTGAATTTATTTTGTAGTTATTTTCAGAAAGATTCACTTTCTCCTGTGTAATAAATAAACAGTCCCAAACAGTGTGTATGGCCATAACTTGTTAGTCATTAGTGCAATCAAAATGTTCCACGTATACTAGCAGCCTTGTTATGGTTGTTAGGATACAAGCAAGCAACAGAGAAAGCAAATGTCAAGCTTTTGTATCACATTTAGTATAATCACTTTAATCATCACAAAAGGTGAAGTCAAATCAAATGCATTTCTCAAGTCCTGGACCAAAGTGCTTTATAAAAAACACCCATCACAATATACTTTACTGCCAAAACCATGAGCGAGGGAGAGGAGTGACAAAGAAAGTCACAATCTTTCCACTCACACATGCACAGATCATTGAAATGCAAGTCTAAAGGAGAGGGAGTGGCTTCAAGAAGTCTGTCCTCTGTTGCTGTAGACCTGTTTGTGGTGAGAAGGTGAAACAAACAAACACAAAACTCATTAAACCCGTGAGAAGACTGCGAATTTGAGTTTTGACCCTATTGTCACTTGCATTATCTTGGCATTTGATTAGCCACTGCAGATGGACGGATATTCTTATAGGTCTCTCCAATGAGGGGGCAGCTGGGTGATATTTCCCGCCAGCTGTTGTCAACACGTCAATGTTTAAGGGTAAACCAAAGCGACTGGGAGAGTCTGAAACGCTGGTGTTTTCCTGGTTTGTATGATCACAACAAACATAATCAGGAACAAGTATAGCTTGTTTTACTCAAGTGATTCTTTTGCTGTTAGCAGATATTAATTTGTTTAGCTGTTAGCAGAAACGCAGAACACCAGCGGATTTGCATTCAGTGCATTGTGCCAAGTGCAAACAGATGATCTTGAAATGAATGTTCATTTAGCGAAAGTTGATGATGTGGCGCTGTAGCAGCACAGTCCCCGTCTGCAGTTTACACACACCCTGCAGTTCCATGATCACATGCTCAGTTGGGATGCTGTCACACTTGCTGCTTCGCCTAAAACATACAGACATCCTGTGAATATCACACTGAAATTATCTGTGCATATTTTCCACACATCCTATGTGGATATGTTTTTTTTTTCCACAATTAAACAAACGTTTTATAGAAATTCACATAGTTGCTTTTACACATTTAACAAGTTCATCTATTTAAAGTCTACTTAAAAAACCTTCACTGAAATATTTTTCCTTTTCAGAAATTCCTACAAAAATAGAAGGATGGATAATTAGAAAAAGGACGATCAATGCCCAACAAGACAATGCACTTTTATGCAGGTTATAAAATGAGTTAAATGCAATTGAATAAAAAGCAAGTGGGGAAAAAGCAGCTGGCGCCATCATTCTTGTTACAGACAACCACAGAATCACTGTCATTATCCTAATTGCTAAACTAAAGTCATGACTTTATACATGTATATAAACAATGATAAAATATCTAAACTTATTTTCAGTAGGAGGTGTTTAAGGTTACTCGTGCAAATAACGTAAGATGCGTGGCTCGTGGAGTGGAAAATGTTGAGCACCAGATTTGTGAGCAAGATGCTTCATTCTCAAACTATTTTCTATTTCAGGCAGCTAAAAAAAAGCTCTATCTGATCAAGGCTCCCAGATAGCATGCATCATATGTTTTATTATTTGTTCTTTTAATAGGATACCAAATAATTACACCCTCAGTGTATCCACAATACTTCTTGGTCAAGATAACTTGACCAAGTGTTCCCAAATATTATTTGAAGATGAAGGTCACTGGTGGATTCATATCTATGCTTTCTCCGCTGCCTAATTCAGTTTAGTTACGATCAGTAAACACAAGCTCAGAAAACCTCTGTGACATTTCCCATTTATTACATTCACTTAACAACATTTAACCAGAAGACCTGCAACATTTTCATCAGAAAATATTCTAGAATATATGTGTATCTCACTGTTTTCACATAAATTAATCATATCCCAATGTGCACCGGTTTATTAAACATATAAGACAACATCTGGTTTGACATCCTGGTTTCAGGGAGCAACTACAGGCACACATATGATATAAATCATGTGACTGATGAAGGACTGACCTTCACCACTGCAATCCCTCAAAACAAACCGCAGAACCCCCCAAAGTAATGCATGAAACATACTTAGACATTTCAAAGCCTATTCCTCGTATAATTCATATCAAACGTAAACACAAATAACCAGTCAAGAATCCAACCTAATCTTAAAACAGCTCGCTTCAACTAGCGCTCATTTGATAATCTACAATTTAGTGGCAGATGGGCCAACGCTGTCTGGTGCATTCAAAGGCTCCAAAAACAGTACGTTCAAAACTGAACCAGCAATCATATCACAGTGTATTCATTGCTCACAAGGTTTTTTGTCTTCCGACTGAGGGAAAAGATGGATGGAAAGTAGGTGGAATTGCACTTTAAGCAGCAGAATCTAGGACATTCAATCTAGCGAGGGCGCCACACTTTGATCCAACAGAAGTTAAGGGGCTGGTGGGCATGTTGTGCCACCACACTCCCCTTGCTCTAAAACCACTGGTCTGAAACAAGCACAGATTCAATGACACGCGTGACTTTGTTGAAAGTACTAATCTAATTTTGTGAAATTGTTGTGTTTATGAACCGGCCCAAGGCTTCTCATTCAAACACTTAAATGTAAGGGGCTGAATAACTATCTAAGCCAGTTGTCAAAGGGCTGGATTACATAATAAGCAGTAGATGAACTGAATAACATGATTTGATGAGGGAAGCATGAACGACCGTCTTTAGATGAATTCCCCACTGAGGAGCTTGAAGGTCAAAACCTTCTCCTCACGGGCGCAGCGCTGAAGTGAGTTGTTTTTTTCTCAAATGAATCCAAGCGCTTCAGTATTTGGGGGAAACCTGAGATCCCTTTAACAGAGTCTGTCACCAGCAGGCAGAGCATCATCCATCTCCGACAGTCTACCGCTAAACTGGCATAAATATCTGCCCTTCACAATGTGCCAATTATTTCTGCAGCGTCAGGCTCAGAACGAGCATTTGTTGTTTAGGCTCCACTTTGTTATGCAGCATAGCAGCTGTTGTGGCTTAAGCTTCTGCCTATTTGCCCTTTTTATTTGAAGTGCACTTATTTTCTAAATAAACTTATTAATTGAATTTTAATTGTGGGGGAAAGGTCCGCAGTGGAGGATGACATTGTTATCTACGGAGTCACTCTCTTAAGGACAAATCCACACTGTACCCTTTCATGTTTCCAGTTCTTTATTTATCTCGGTATAAGTTATTCTGTTTAGAGTGGTTGTAGTGAAATGGCCACTTTATCCCTAAATGGTTCTCTGTGAGAAGGCGATTAGCAAACAGGACAACATAACTCAGTGGTATTTTGTTGTCATTGTCCAAGGTCCCTGACCTGGGACGCCAACAGGCAACGTCCATGTTCTCTCGTGACACGTGCACGAACTTGCTTCATCACGATCCGTGGATGTTTTTAATGCGCGCACCGTTTATCAGCGACTTCATCGCGATGTACGAGATGTTTGCAGTCATAGCTGCTGAGCATTGTAAAGGGGTAATATTGGTTTTAAGGTTAATGCAGCATGAAAAGTATGATTTATTATTGGATGCTTGTTGTGTTGCTGATGGTGAACTCAAAACAAGATGAAACAAAAGCAGAGATACAAAAAGTGAGAAGAAAAACCACTTAGGGCAAAGTTTCTTCTGCAAGCTTCATTTTAGAGACAAAGCCAACCAACATGTGAAACGCAGTTAATGTGTCTACATGCTGTATCACATATCACATACTTTACCATCATCCTCCATCTGCGTCCGCTACATTCCCACTGTTCTCTTAACCAGTCGTTGTTCCTGTTTTCTAGACTGTGCTGTCTTTGCTTCAGGCTTTTCTGTGATTTGTAGATTATATGCTTTACCCAGCGCTATCTTCTAAATGATGTCTTAATTTCTGTTTGTCAGTGTTCTGCTAAAATCAAGCACAGCGCTGGTTTATTTCACAGATTCAGGCAGAGGGGAAGATCTAATCAGTGAAATCCACTGGTGAGGTGATTGGGTGGAACAAAGCCCTGCAATCTATCAGGCCTCGATGGCACGCTGGTGAAATCTGCTACTTCACAGCAAAGTCTTCACAAAGCATTTTTATTTCATGCTGTCCACCATGCTGTCTGCTCCATATCGTCTGAATAGGGCAGATCAGCTTGTGCCAAAACTAGCGTCCATGTTTCCATCAGCGGTGTCCCCTCCCCATCACAGTGGGCTTTCACAGAGTGTTGGACACGCTGTCAGCAACAAGGAGCTCTATCCAGGCACCAGTGCTTTCCACAGTGTCAGCAGCCTACTGCCTGTCGACTGAGTTTCATGCTGAAAGGCTTTGTGAAATGAATATTGTAAATCCAGTGGAAAGGTAAAGGGCCTTTAAGCCTCAGCTACATGACAGCTTATGAATATTTCCAATATAATGCATTCTGTATGAGGCTGATGTTATTAATGACGGAAACGCTGATTCTCATAATCAGATAATCAATGGAAGGCAAACGAGCAGAGTAGACAAACAAGTTCCAAGTTATAGGAAGTTACAGCTTTACTTTACATGTCAACATGCTAAGAGGATATCAGTGTTGTCATCTTTAGTGACACTGCAAACCCTTATTAAAATATGACGATCAAGAATCTGAGTCATCCAGGTGAAGCTATCTTAAAATTGTGGTTCAAATGAACTTCTTTCACTACTTATTGGCTGGCGTTCACTGCACAGATATTTATCTCCCTACGCCTCACATAGCGGTTTGTTTGTGATGAGGCACATTTTTTATTTTATCAACATCATTGTTTCAGGCGCTCTCCAGCAACTTGTACATTTTCAAAACTCTCCAAGGATTTTTCTCCAAGGATTCATTCTTTTGAATACATCTCATAAAGAGATGATGCAGCCTTCAGTCTTCCACAAGCTTCCAGCACTAATTGTACCACAGTCAGTGTTGTTATTGTGAAACTTTACTCCATCTGACTATTGAGGACTGCTGGAGACTTTGTGTTGACATTAACCCTCAAGAGGCCACAAATGAATTCAGCACGGTTTGCTAAAAGCGACAAAGAGGCTGAGAAAACGGAACAAATTCCAACTGGAACATGTGAAATGTAAAATCCTGATTGATATGTGAGACACGACTCTGGTGCATTCTGAAAGTGACATTTTTTAATCAGTATTTACTTAAAAAGGCGAAGACGCATTCTGTTGGTGGCCGCTTTAAATTAGACGTGAACTACTGTAGCTCAGATCAATTTTACATTTCACAATTTATGCAAGAACTATATATAACGCACTCGGTATTTCTTCAGGTTCAGAGTTACTGCGGTATACGAGTTGAAACAGTGAAAGGTACCTTAAAGCATTTTGTATTTTGTGTGACACAGTCTTTAACGCATCCCAACAAAACTCCTCCTTCTGTTTAAGTAACATTTGCTGAAATGAGCCCAGATGTTAGAAAAATGGAACTATGCCTCTGTTACCTGTCTTTAAAAGTGTGTTGGAATGACGTGGCTCTTGGCTAAAAGGCACAAATACGATAGCTAAGTGGTTAAAGTGATGATTGTTGAAACTTCCCTCTTGAGAGGGTTAGGGTTTGGTTTTAAGTTACTGTAGCTTTGAGTGTCTCAGTGCCAATAAATAACAAACTAAATCATCTGATCACACCTCATTGATAAGTAATAAGCAACTAAAACATAAGCCAACAACATAAACACTGTCTCCATATATCTAATAGTGGCCTGGCCTCATTGATGCAGGGACATGTAGAACATTTATCCATCTGAGCCCGTTTCTAAACCGCGATGAAAGCGAAAACAAGTACAATAAAAGTACAAGTACAGATGAGTCAGAGGATATTCGTTTCGTATCAACGAGTTTAAAAAGACAGAAACGAAAGGAAGGAAATTGAAAATATTCTTCTGCTTCCTCACAACAGCTTTTGCAATGAGCCGACATTCAGCTTTTTATTACCCCTACACTTTTCCCGTCTTAGCCAGAGCACGTGTGTACTGCTTATAATTAGAGCATCATTTTGACATAAGGGGGTCTGTGTTTCCAAGAAACATCTAGCATGATCTCAGGGGAGAGCAGCACCAGTGAGCACACCCAGGGTAGTGCTCCTAGTAAGAGTCACATTTTGCATTTGCATGTACAGTAGCTCAATTACTCTTACCTATGCAGTGCTATGCATTCAACATAGGGTATTCAACACCACGGGCTATTTGTGCCACTGTCGCAGCAGCATGCCCGTGTAAACAAACTGAATTTATGTAACCTTGCTAATGGGTAGAAATGGCAGCGTCCTGGCTCGCTGGAGAGCGTGGCGTTCCTGATGTTTGGGGGCCCAGTGGAAACACAGTTATTACGGCCAGAAAGAGTGAACTCACCGCCTACAGTGGCAGCCAACTTGTTTTGTTATATGGATGACGAAGTTGATGTATGGGCCCCTTGTATGCGCACAACAGCCACAGTCTTTCTGCCAAGTGATGAATAGCATCAATACTGTGGGCTATTGGAAAAGACCGGGGCACACGAGATCTCATCTCAACTCGTCTTTTCCATTTTCTCCATTTTCCATTTTTGGCACATCTCAAATAAATTATATTGTTTTTCTTTTTGTTTTGTCCTTGTCTATATGCCTTCCTTCCTTGTCCCTCTATCTATAGACCCTGCTTTGTGCAATTTTTAATGAGCTGAAAGGTATGCACGAGTGCACAGGAAATGCTTGACAAAGCACTTTCTAAAGATTAAGGCTAACTAACGGCACAGTGGTGTCTAGTTGGCTTTGTCTCCTCCCCATTCTTTCTCTGCATCTGTCCACCCGAGCAAGAGGCTGTGGGAATGAGCATTGCAATAAAGGCGAGATTAGAATCGGATGTGAATTGAGCTAGAGATTGGTTTGTAGACTGAAAATGGAAGATGGGATGGAAGACTCGGGGACAGATGAACAATGAGAGAGAAGGTCACAGTTAAAAAGGCAGTATGAGAGGATAGCAGTGCTGCTGGTGGGGTGGAGGATAAGAATGACTGAGTAGTAGAATTTGCTTGGATATTTGCTCCCTATATAACAGCTAGAGGTTCTTATGACGTGGTGTATTTAGTCATGCAACAGTGTCTTTCTCTCTCCACAGTGGCCGTTGGTAAAGCCAGTGGGTCTGTGTTTTAGGTTGCCCATTAAAGCACGAGGGGTTTTATGTGGCTTTCATTGTACATTTCACGTCACCTCTAAGTGAATTTAATGAGAAATTACCTGCTGTAGGAGCCTAAACTGGTTTTGCCACTGAAGAAGGAGCGCACTAATCCCTCGTAATGACTTATGATAATCATCTGAGCCTGGAACCTGTGGACTACTCATGGGTATCTAAGGCAGCTTATCCATAAAACTCATATTGATGGATGATGATGAGATTTTATTATTCTTAGACTGATTTCACATCAGCATACTTGGCTTGCAGCATCTAAAAACCATCAAGCTGTTTTACAGTACTTGTGCTTTGTTGACTGCACTCCATTTTCCAGTGTTTGGTATCAAATTATTTCCAGGCAGAGAGCTCCATCGATTGTTTGTTGCACTGGGTGTCACCGAGACAGTTTCCATAAAACTTTCATGCAGTCTGTTTCCCTCTTTTCCTCAACAGGAGTTGCTGTTTGGTTGTTAGATCTCACAAAGGGACACTATTGATTCTTGCATTTATTTTCAACCACGCTTTCCTCTCTTTTCTCTCTCACAGTGGCAAATATTTTGTGGCGAGAAGAAGGTGAGTCTAGACTGCTTCTGTTCCACTGCAGCATTCATTAAGCGGAGTTAATTGAATTTTTGTAATAGGGTTACTGAACTGTGGTGAGAGGGATTAAATGATTTGATGCTCTGGAAATAGATAACAGTGTTGTCGGCTTATTTCTGTTGCAAATGTTCACAATGTGCAGAATCATAAACTGTTCCATGTGTGTAACAGGCCTGGTTTTTACTCTTTTGCAGGTCTTGGCATTGGCAACATGTTCTATGTGTTTTATGAAGACGGCATAAAAGTCATCCAGCCGGTGGCGTGTGAGATACAACGTCACATCAAGCCCAGTGAGAAGCTACTGGCTCTGCAGGTGAGGGCTTAGACAAAGGAATCCCTTTTTCACTGCCAATTCAAGACACATTTACTGCGCCAACGTGGCACCTCGCTACTCTGAATAGAAGGCATCGTACCTGTGTGGTGGCAGATTACTGCGTTTCACCCTAGCTTCTGTTTAAAAGACCCAAGGTGGCGTCGGGTGTTGGCAGCAAAAAGGTGCAGAGCTTTACTGGGAGGCTGAGGCAACAGAATTGACTACATTCAGATCAAAGTGGGGTTGTGTACATTGTGTACATGTTATTGATTCTGTTTAGATTAGAGTCAGTTTGAAGCATGGGACGTAACAGTATGCTGAAGGAAAGGCGTGCCAGCACGTGTAAAATGAATCCAGGAGCATCTTCGGGGCAGCACGTTTTTATTTGTTCTGTGTAAATAGGCATCGAATCACAGTGTGTGAGCGTTGGAGCTTTCAGAAGGAACGGTGTCAAATTTTTGTTTCGACAATTTCAATTATGTCCTTAGAGTAGAAACGCAGTAGTGTTTTAACAGTACTTTATCAGCCTAGGTACTAGGTCATGGCCTAAATAGTTTATTTTAAATATGTATTATCTGAGTCTCTCTTTTTACCTATCACCAAACTCACTCTGCTGTTCCTCAACATGTGTTGCGTTTGGACAAACTACTTCTTTTGAATGTACTATACAAATAAGCAAGCGTTTGCAAACTCCATGTTTGCACTTTTCAATCCTTTGGGTCAGTGTTAAAGCTTGTTCTGCTGCCCACTAGTCCCCAGGGAAAATTATTAATGCAGCTTTATGTTCGTACATACACAATTAACTGCAATTAACTTATCACATAACATACAGTATTAGTACAGATAATCTGTGTCAAAAGCTCCAAGTCCAAGTCTGAGACAATAGTCATGGATAACTCCTCATGCTCACTGTCTAATTTAAGAATCCTCACGCTAGACTTCAAACGGTGTGTAACTAGCCTTGGTCTCAAACTTGATGGAAGCCTATCTATGGCCGCTCAGGTCAATGCTGTGGTCAGATGCTTTTTCCAGCTGCGCAGAATAACTGCTTTAAACCCCATTCTGAAGAGGCCACATCTGGAATCCGTTATCCATGTGTTTATAACCTGCCGTCTGAACTATGCAAACTCCATTCTATAAGGAGTCTCTGCCTCTGCCTTAAACAGACTTCATGTAGTACAGAACGCGGCAGGAAGGTTACTGACCAATACCTCTAGACGCACCAGCCTCCATTGGCTTCCGGTAAACTTCTGAGTGAAGTTTACGATCCTGGTCTTCACCTTCAAAGCATTGAATGGCCTCGCCCCGGCTTATCCGTCTGACTTGATTACTCCTTATGTGCCGACTCGCTCACTGAGGTCTGCTGAACGCTTGGTGAAATATAAAGCGCGTGGGGAGCACGCTTTTGTATATGCTGCCCCAACTCTCTGGAATTCTCTCCCACTCTCAGTGAGAATGGCACCGTCCCTCCCCCGCCTCTAGTCACTACTCAAAACATACTTCTGTGATTGGGCTTTCTCTGACACTTAAATAGTCCTGTGTTCTATACATTTTCTGTTATGTCTTATTTATTGTGTTTTATTTTTCGTACATGTACAGCACTTTGGTCAGCTGTCATGCTGTTTCTAAAATGTGCTATATAAATAAATATGGTATGGTAATGTTAAATGCCTCATATTTTAAGCATTAGCAAGTAATCGAAGTTATACAATAGCATCTTTCTTGAGTGATGACTCAGCCAACATGTGAATATTTATATTAATAAAGCCAGAGGCACCTCTGACCTTGTAACTTGGTGCATCAGTTACTTAAGGAGATTGGGGAGTGATCATAAACAGCTCAACTGAGAGCCTACAGGTGCATCTTGCACTGGAGGTGGAGCTGATTAAATGCTCTTAGAGGCAGCAGTGATGATGCAGTGAGCAGCATGACTGATGTGTCTGAATGCAATAGTCATGAATGAGGCTGTTTAGTATGAGTTGCGGAGAGCTCAGTGCTGCACGTATGAGTTGTACAGCTCAACTTAAGTTGCCTTCCAGAACTGGCTCACTAGTTTAAATGTAATAACTTAAGTTATTGATGAAATGAATTCAAAACATCGACAGAGTCCAGGAAGTGTAATGATTTCCTTCTTTCTGTTCCATCTAAAACCTGTGTTTTATTACATTAGAATATTTTGGTAAAGAGACATTTTATACAAAAGTTGTGGAGAATGTTCAGCAGTGTTGTGAGTCAATGACGAACCTAAATCAAAAACAGCAGATTCTCCATGAAGTAAGAAATACTAAACATTCATACTGCAGATGGTTTACAGTGAACTCCTATGGGTGAATTGGAAAGTGTGCGTTTGTGTTTTTGTAATGCAGTGCTGTGTGGCTCGTGGAGTGATTTATTATTCACCGGCTCTACGAGCAACACATGATCTGTTGCCTGATGTAGTAACAGCTATTCAGATTCAGTCATTAGCAGGCATTATGGTTTGTAGTGGGATTTAGCCAAGTCTCCTATTCAAATGCAGCTCAGGACGAGGTTCAGCGACCTGCGCGGGAGACGTGTTCGTTCCTCAAAAGTTGCTGAAACGATTTGAAAACATGTTTTCCATCGCTGGCTGCACATTTATTTTATTTTTGGGCTACAGCTGCAAACCTAACATGGGACTATTAAGACCATCAAAACATGTTGAAACCACTTACTGTCTATCTTCAGTAGCATTTGTTGAGCCCCAGCTTAGTGTTGACTGAATGTAATTCACTGACAGGACCACGCGCAGTGTAGGTTTCACCTCTCACCGGACTCTACACACATCTTCACCGAAACGTTCACGGAGCAAAATATTCAAAGCAGGTTGCCGGTAGATGCTTCTTAGATTTACATGTGTTCTCAAATGCATCCTTTCTTTTGAGATGCCTTTTATTCAGGAGCCCCATGCCGATTGGATGGTTGTTATACATAAAGCGATGCCGTGAATGTACAACAGCCAGCCAAGCGCTCCTCTGAGAAGTGTTTATATTAGGATATCAATCACTGGAAGTGCTGTCATGCCTGCGTGCAGTGCAGTCTTGAGAGATTTCTGCGTGAACACGCGAGGCTGCTCGCAGTATGGCGCTCACGTTTTCTCCGTCGCAGAGGAGCATTGATTGATTTGTTTATGGTAATCACACAGCCAATCCATTATCCCGAACTACCGTAAAGAATGTTTCACTGTGCTACACACTAGTATTGGGAAAACCACTGTGATGTCCAATCACAGTTAAGTCACTTCAGGAAGAATCTTTATTCAGCTTCCTTCTTCTATAAGCTCTAGTAAGAGTAATTTGTTTACTATAAACTCTTAGATCAACATGTTGGTGCAGCAGTTAGAGCACCTATTGATGCTCAGGGACACAGTCTTTGGATGGTAATAGGTGTAAACTAATCTGCCTCCTTATGAAGGAACAACAAATCAGGGAAAATATGTATTCAGCGCCTTATGTGTGTGTTTGATGTTGCACGAGTCCGTATCTCTGCATGCATTTATTAAAGGAAAGTCATTTTATGTGAAATAAAGGAACATTTTGAGGCAGTAAATTTATAGCCGACACTGTGAGAATAGAAGTGAGTGTGCTGTTTTTTTTTAATGTTGGTGCTTTCTGATAGCAATGTGTCACAAGTGTATTATCACTACAAACAACTCAGTGGATTAACTGGACTAATGACTAATCAATATCATTATCCTCCACAAACATTTTAAATCATCTGAATTTCAACCAATGTGCAGAGTCAGAATCCTTTAAAAAGTATTTCACAGCAGTGTTTTTGCAGTGTGTGTTCATATGGAAACAGGTGGGGTATTGTATTTTTCCTGGAGTGGGCCCAATGCGGCATTATGTTATGGATACATTCAATCCATGGCCAATAGTGTGTGCACTGTGCTTTACCAGCAGAGTTTAGCGTTTCCCATAAAACGGAAAAGGAAAAAGAAGGTGTTAGATTCTAAATAAATCACATACATACTATGGATCCACCAGTGCACCAGACATATGTAACACATATAAACACAGGGAGGATTACAGCCACCTCCATTCACACCTTCAGCTTAGAATCAGATGGTCGATTTCTCACCTCTTGAAGGCGCAATAATTCACATCCACATGGCACAAAATGGTCACAGCTGGGGTCTGCAGGGGTTAGAGTTAATAGCAGTAACTTAAGCGCAGTGGTTTCTGTCTTTTAAAATGACGTTTTCTAGCTTGTTTTGATCAAATAGCTGTAGAGGTAGTGGTAATGAGATAAGCCTATACGCAGAGAGATACGAAGAGACACATAATGTAATATTTAGCATGTGGCAATGATCCTATAAACATCATGTTTTGGTCTAATGTATAAAGTAGAGAAAACGCAGAGGGCTGCAGTACAGAGAGGATAAATGATAAATGTTTTTATGCAGCTCTTCCTCACCTTACATATTTGTTCCGTGAAGTTCACACTGTAGACTACCTGATGACCTTCTAACATGTGGGGAGGCACCTGTCATGTGCTGCCTCTGCAGTTGGAAATATGAGAGAGAGAGTTTACTCTGTAATGCCTGAGCCCTTCATTCATTCTTGCTGCCCAGAAACTCACTAAATCCTTCCACAGAGTCTGGAACAGACCACTGGGCACAGCCTGTAGGCTTAGATGGCCTGGGTGGGGGTGAAGGCTGAACTGCTGCAGGTTTTGTTCTGCGGATTACGCATAGACAAATGGTGGCGATTATATAGATTTCGCTGGACTTTGCAAAGCTCGTTCATCTAAGCTGTCAGCATAGGTGATAAGACTAAGTGGACGGTACAGAACAACAACTTAAAAAGATGCATTTCTTTGACTGTCTGCTTTGGTTTTTTGCAGGAGGAGGTGTGCCCCGGCTCACCAGGAGAGACGATTCAGAGGTGTGTGTGGTCATCTGCAGTCAACGTCAAGGACAAGTTTATTTATGTGACACAGCCAACCTTGGATCGAGTGCTCGTAGTGGACATCCAGTCTCAGAAGGCTGTTCAGGTAATTTTCAGGCTAAATTGGAAGACCAGGCAGGTTCTTGTCCATTTTGTCAGCAAAACTGTACCAATGCATGATGAGAGATAACATACTTAACAGAACAGGAAAAAAGAAACTTTTACAAAAATGAAGGTTATCACAAAAAAATCTGCCTCCGTTCGTGCTCTCAAATATCAAGGTTGCAAGAGGGAAGTTTCTCCAGAAGAAAAACAACCCAAATGTTCCCAGTGATCAAGGGCAGTGCTTTTTACGGGAACCTTTGATAAATCACTATTTGTATTGATGTTTCCTCTGATTTATTTCATCGAGTGAGCGAGACTTTTTAATCAAATTGTCTCTTTTGACACACGATTCAGTTTGATTCAATACATCATCCTCATCTAGAAACTCACTCGTATAAAAGACTGGCCTACATTCTCCAACTTTTTTTTCCTCCAACTTTGCACAAACTTCAGCTACTACATTAGATATGCTTAAGATATTCTACTTGAGTAATAATTTAGTAGGATACTAATACACAAGAGTGAGTGCTGTGGTGTGCTGATTTCAGCCCTGGTGAGCCTCAGACAGAGGCAGGAGACCGCATAAAACATTAATGGTTTACTCTCATCATGTCAGGATGTCAAGTTTAAATCATGTTCACATGATAAACTCATTCACACAATGAAGGACAATAGATGTGTCAAAGACAATAATTCTTCCTCTGGATGTATTAGTCACAGCTGAGAACAAATGAATCTGTCTGCTCTTAATCCAGTTGTCCAGCCTAGTGCGTTATATAGATGCTGCCAATTATACATGCACTTTGCAACGACTCATAAATGTATCTGGGAGATATGCAGCAGGGACATTCGCTGTCATGGCTGTGGGAACTGTGTTGTTTTTGTTCCCTATCTGAAGTTTATGACAAGTCAAATTAGAGGTCAAGAGTGCGTTGAGCTGTGGTGACCTTACAAAGGGACTATGTTGATGATTACGTAACCAGCATCAGCCAACAGTGGCAGGAAGTGACACTTGTTGTATAGATTGACACCTGCTGCTTGTGGCAGCCTCGTGCCTGCGTTTTATAGATAGATCTGACCAGTTCTATCAGGCACAGTGTGAAGTGCCAGAGCGGGAAGACAATTACTTTCTACGACATCATACTGACAAACAGGGACCGCTATTTACATAGAGGTGCTAATTACATCAGTTATCCCACACAGCACCAGGATCATGTAACCATGATTACAGTCATTATGATTGGTGAGAATGAGTCTGCGTTTGTAATCAATTTGGGCTTAATGGGAATGTGAATCAACAAAATCAGAGCTAAAACAGTATTTCTTCATATGGAACAGTGTAGATATAACCCAGTTGTCCTGGACATGGATAGTTTAGTGCATTTTCATGTTAATTCTTTTTAAATCTATAGAATATATCACGAACACTAAGGCTGTTATGTTAGATAAGGCATGAGGTAGGGATAAGATCGAATTATTTACTTTCAGTTGAAAACAGTGGAGAATATATTAAGGTACCAGGATGCTCAATTACAACTGGTGTTAACTGTTGCATTTACCAAACAAAATGATGATTGTGCCAACCCTGAGTAATTAGCGTCAACTCAGCTAAAATTAATCTCCGCCGTTCATCTCATTCTCAGGTTGTAGCAACAGGTTGGGAACATTAATCAGGCTCCCGTTCGAAGCTGTTTCTGGTTTCTCTCCAAATAAAAGCTGATGGTATATCCTAATAACGTCTGTCATTTTAATTATGTACAATTTCAGATGTTTGGATTTGATAGACTTTCTAAATAATTCAGCAGACTGTGGGATTTCGTTTTACATTCTTCCACGTGTTTGATTTTGAGATTTCTCACTTGTCCACATCTTGGCAGTGCATCGCCCCTACTATGTTCCACTTGCTCTGGTATTCTTAAGTGCTGCTTTTTCACACTTATTTCCATTGCTAACCTCTGGTCTGACCCATTTCACACACACTGCAACTGTCAAGACCAACACTTAACCTTCACATTGATGTAGTGACTGAATAACCCAGAGACCCACCTCGTGGTAGATACGGTAACCTGGAAACCCTTTGGAGATATTGTAACATGGCATCCCTGCCGCTTTCCACAGAGATGATATGAGAGGCCATCCTTCAAACACTCTGCCCACCTCGCCACACCATCCATTTTCCTGAGGAAATTTTATTTTTGTGAGGCTGACTCAGGAGATCGCACCACACTGAGCACAGTGTTTCAGTTAGATCATTGGTATTAGTGGATGTTTTGGGTGTGTCAGGTTGATCCAGGGTTGCTCAGATCCCTGCAGATGTTTCTGACACGGTGATGACTGTTTACAGCTTGCAAGCCTCTCGGGGACCTGCCAGTAAGCAGGCTGGTGTCTCAGAGACTGTCACAAGCTCATTATTTAGTTGCTTGGAGGTTTAGCTTCACTGCATTATATTAGCAGTTGTTAATTAACCACCTGAACCCATCTCTTGTCTTGAATAGTGAGTGAGTTCGCGTTTTGGTTTCCCTGCTTTTCCATTTTCTCATTAAAATAATATGATTGATGTGTTTAATCATTAATGAGCAAATTGCATTTTGAAATTTGTAACTTACCAAAATAAATGCTCAGTGAAGACATTTTAATGAGCAGATTGTATTTTGTGTGTTATTTGCCAATTATTTGCAAAGTGCACGCAGATAAATGTTTGAAGCCGCCGCACTGCTTTCCATGCTTCATCTCTAACAGATCTGCAGTCATAGCGGAAGTTACAGGAGCATATTGGATGAGGATCTTGATAATCTTCCTCAGCCAGAAAGAAGTTGTTAGTGAAGGGAAAAAAGAACAACATGAACACCTGTTTTCTCCAATGACTACAAGCTCAGAGATTACTTAGAATTCAGCAGATATTCTCATCTTATTTGCAGTAACCCTCTCAGGAGCTGTTTACTCCATCAGAAAAACAATATATATTTTGCCTAGGTAAACAATACTATTCGGGCTACATAGCAAAACAAATATTACGGAACCTAAGCTGCAGTCAAATGGAATGGTGGTAATGCAAGGTTGCAATAATTTTCTCAGAAAAAGGTAATTGCTTTCTTTTCCTGTCACTGAGAGTGGAGCTATCGCATGCATTGTTCTCTCCCATATTTGGCCTCATTCCTGTAGCTGGCTGTTCGACTTCCCTCTGTTGGACATGAGGCATGAGTAGGTTTTCTGTGCGTGTGATCTGTTTTACTGCCACCACGTGCCATGGAACGGATGAAGACAAAAAAACAATTACTTACGCTTTGGGAAAGCTATTGCATCTGTCACCACTTGAATTGAAATGCAGCTCAACACCAAACACACTTTACACATAAAAAGCACACATCTAGCTCACCTTGTTAAAGGTAGGCTTGCTTCTGTCAACCCGCGATGCATTAGTTAGCGGGAAAACCCTTCAGAAGCATTACCTCTGCACATCAAAGAAGGACCTCTTCAAAAACAAAGTCTAGATGGCCTTGTTGTTGTTACTCTGTGGCCCCGTGGTCTTTAAAGGCTCACTTTGGTTTGGTTTCATGTCCCTTGCAGACGGTCAGCACCGACCCTTATCCTGTGAAGCTTCACTATGACAAATCTCACGATCAGGTGTGGCTGCTGAGCTGGGGAGACATGGAGCAGAACTTCCCTACCCTCCAGGTAAGTCCACAATTCACATTATGCTCTTTCTCCACAGAGTTGAATCCTTGTGAGATAGTAGTATAGATGTTCAAGAGCCCATCACAGGAAAAATAGCTTCTGTTTGACCAACAGCCTAAAACCCAACGAAGTTTAGTTTACAATGACGAAACACTCCTGATGCAGGTAATCAACAGTTCCTGCTGTTGATCAGCAGCTGTAAGTTCAGGGAGGCTTGGAAAACAGGTGACCGGACTAGCCTAACCCCTGCACTAGATAATTACTCCTCTTCCACACGCTATCAAATTAAAATACTTGTGTTTCCTGCAGCCTCATCAGCACTCGCACCTGCAAGGACAATAATAGTAATGTGTTATGTTGTAGATCAGTTACAGTCACAATTATCTATCTTATTATTTCCACGCAAAACCTTTTGTTAGATTGCATAGGAATAGCATCAGCAACGCACGGACATGATATTTTAAATAACCTTGTCACCATGTTGGCAGAATATGACAGCTAATTAAATGCGAATTCTTCCAGCTTATCCTTTTCCTCCCCTTTTTTCCAATATGAAATGACCTTAATCACTGCTGCCTCTGTACGACGTTCAGTTGTATATTTGTTTGTCTTGCCTGAGTAGGAGCAATTAATAAGTCACTTACAGCGCAGTGTGTAATTATTTTGGACATTGACATATTTTCTATAGTTATAGCTCAGAGCTCCAGGACGGAGGATTTGAAATAAAAACGATGACTCTAAGAGCCTTCTGTTTCAATACAAAGGTGGTCACATCCATAATCCATTTGTCCAGGATGTTTGAGGCCAGGACCAAAGGTTTGCTTTTTTTAAGTGCAATAATGGTATTTTAATGCACTGAAATAACGGACTAATTCTTCAAGCAAAAACACTGAAATGTTTGGATTGTTGATACCAATTAAATTAAATCTGAAGAGTCGTTGGGCTTTTGTAAAATACAATTACCTTTTTTCCCCTTAGACAGTTTACAGGGCAAACTAGCTGTATATACAAGTTTTATAGTATAGTTATATAGTACTTGTAGATAAAGTAGTTTATCTAGATAAAATTGTTGTTTGGACAACTCCTAGACTTGTGTCAGCGCTTCTACGGGGTTTCAGTGTCTTGTCCACGGACACCAAGACATGTAGCTTGCCAGGACTGAGAATCGAGCCACTCACCCTTGGGTTGGAAGACGACTGCTCCACCCACTGAGCTATCATGCCGACCCTTATGTGTAGTACTCTAATTTGTCAGCAGATTGGGTTAAAACACGTACCCCGGTCACTTAATACAGATGGATACAGCCACAAATGAAATCTGAAAGTCAGAACTTAAATATATACACTTCTGTTTCCAGTGTGGAGGAGGAGAGAAACAGTCCAAACACATATATATTATACTGCATTGCATATATTAACACACTGCTATAAATAGAACAGATATGTAAGGATGTTTTTGTGAGTATATATTACATTTTTTCTTTTCCGATTGGGAATCATCTTAATTCCGCTCGTGTCTTGAATTGTTTGAAAATGCTGCTTGTCATTGCCTGCACAGAAATTCATAATGCGGAGTTCGGTCTGTGGCAATTTGCTTTGTGCATTGTGCCACAATCAAAGCAAACTCTGCCTACACACAAGCACATGTCTGCACGCTTCCATGCATGCACGAGGAATATTTAGACACCAGTGACAACAGCACACATCACCTCCCACAGAGAAGCTCCTGCAGCTTCATCAGTAGTACGAGAAGAGCCTGAAGAGTTTCATCCAAAATCAGTGCATAGCAGCAAAGATAAGCATGGAAACAACATGTTAAGGGATGTATTCGAGTTGATGCTGCTTTTGTGAATGAAAAATCTTGTGTTGAGTTTTAAAATGAGGGCTTGAATAAGCAGAAACCAGCAGCACTGAGCGTGTTCATCAGGTTCATGTTAAAGCAGCCGCCTTCCTCTCCATTGCTCTTTACCAGGTGATCAATCAGGCCAGTGGAAGAGTGTCCCACCACACTGTTCACACACAGCCAGTCGGCCGGCGCTTCGACAGGGTGGACGACTTTTTCATTCCTGCCTCCAACCTCATCATTAGCCACATCAGGTATGTCCAAGTGTGATTCAAGATTACTTCTAATGCAAATTTATTTGCAAATTAGATTCACCCCACTGGCATTTTATTCACTGTTATTCTCAGAATCAATAATGAATTTGATGGGTAGTGAGAGTGCTGGTAATGGAGCTTTTGGGGGAATAGACCAGTGGTCATCTGTGCTGCAGATGAGTCGAGTACCTGTAGCAGTCATAAAAATAAACCTTTTTTCTATCTTAAACCTACAAAACTTTTTAAAATATTTACTTAAGTCAGATTCACTCGTGTGTTACTCGTGGTGCAGAGATGTTTGCTTTTATCACCCTTGCTATTAATCAGTCACAGTATTTCAGCTCTTTCTGCTATATTAGTAAATGTGGGAGTTATGAATATTGAGCAAAACCTAAAAGTCTGTGCAAAGTCTGGAGGAGTGGAGTAGGGAGGGATGAGTGGAGCAGAGTTTCATACTAAAATCATGATTTGCTTCAGGTGTTGTACTTGATAATGTATGCAGAATTTAATTTCATTACTCCATCTGTACCATTCTTTACTTGCCTTATGGAATTAAAAAGGATATGTACTCGTGTATGCCTTATAATATCTTTAAACATGTAGAAATATTGTGATTAGTGATACAGGAGTTGTAGTCTTGGTTGACCTGCACTTCAAGACTTCATCCAGCTAGAAGTAAAGCAACATTTCTAATGTAGGTGAGGAGAGAGGAGTTTAATCCCGTACACTGTACAAGGACAGTACCTGTGACAGGCGTGCTGGCATTTTTCTTCCTGATAATGTTGGAGACAAATGAGAACATAAGCAATTCAGTCCCTCTCTGACACTGTGTTGAATGTGTCGGCGCCTCACTTCCTTTTTTCATGCCTATTTGTTCATCAGCAACCAGCTACACACACGCTAAACAACGTGCATCCAATCGCTGCTGTGGTTTTCACCCGTCATGAGCAGTTGTCACGCTGGGGTTTAATGTGGACAGGGAACATCCAGCCGTAAACACTTGGTTAATATAATAGAGCGGCAAGGAACAAGCAGGAGATCTGGAGGATTTCAGGATGTTAACGGTCTCCTGAAGAGCAGGAGTAGTAGGCTTTTGTGTGCTTGTGTGGGGGAGTGGGCGGCATAGAGGGGCTTGCTGGCACAGCTGTAATTAGATCCACAGAGATCTGCAGGGAAGAAGAAGTGTGGCAAAATTTTTTTGAACATGTTGTATTTGAGAGGTGCTTTCATTACCAGCTAGTTGTTCATTATTTTGTATGAGTTGTGAAAAGCAACAGCAATTTAAACAAAATTGACGATGTGAGTTCTCTTGATTATAGAAGCCACAGATCAAAACGCTTCCTCACTGCATAGCTGCAAGTCTAAACCAGAGGTGATATCAACACAGAGCAGTATGGATTGGGTCAACTAACTTCTATTGATTACTATTCATAGCAGATTATTCCGCCAAGTATTTTTGCATCTGGTCTCCATGAGTTTAAAACCCGAATGTTTTAGACAAATTTAAAAAGCACATTTTTGCTTTTGAGAACAAGAATCTTATTGAGAACTAATTATCCAAAAAAACGTCTTAAATCTTAATCGTTAATATCAGTACACTTTGCCTTGACTTGGTTAGATCTCCATGTAAATCTGCCTTGTTCGGTACAGGGTGTAGTCTAGTCTACAAAAATCTTTACATGTTTTTTTCATGTGCATTCAGACAGGAGCTTTATTGCAGTTATAAGGAAAGCTTAAATTAACTGCAGCCATGTGGCTCCTATTTATTTTGGGTCTGTTGGCAGGACCGTAGTATCGATTAGTCGATTAAACAACATGAGCAGGGTCTGAACAGCCGACACATGTTCAGCAGTATCCAGGGACTGTTTAATGGCTGGGAATTCCCTCAGCAGCTACTATAAAGCAACCAGGAACTTCTGGGGGCTGTCATTCATTAAAGCTATCGACTTATAGTAAGGCAATTCTGCGTGTCAGCAAAAAATAATGTTATTTGTCATTTTAACCCACATTCAGTACCCTGCAGCTGAGCCTATTTTTCACAAATTTCTAATCATCGACTGCCTATTGGCAAAACAAGCTGAGCGAGATGTTGAGTCGATGATTTCATGCTGGAGTATGGGTGAACAAGAATTGCTGTGTTATAGATATATTTTACTGTGCAGCATTCATTGTTCTGCCCTCTGTTCACGAATTTGCCCTCAGGGGGGTTAACTGAACAGCAGAATACACAATATATTTCGTGGTTAAATGTTCCGACCCTCTAATTTTTAAACTAAAAATACTCACAAGATAAAAAATGTGAAGCAGCTTCACTTGAACATAACCCAGTTATGTGCAGAATCAGGGAGAATCTTTAATGCATTAATTATTGGTACAAATGACAAACAGCAGCTGTCAGTTTGGCTTAGAGCGATGTGGATGTGCCAATGAAACAACCCAGCTGTGTTCACATCAGATCAAGGCCAGACAATGTGTGATTATTAACTTTTCACATGAGAGAGATCTGTAATTTCCATCATAGGTACATTTCAACTGTGAGAGAGAAATCCAGGAAATCACAATGTATGATTTCCAAAGAATTTATTTGTTGAGTGTTCCAGAAAATACATATTTGGCTAAAAAAATGTTTACCTCAACTTTGGTTGATCGTTGTCACGCCTGTCATAGCTGACACAAAGCATAATGTTTCCACCCCCATGCTTCATAGTGGATTTGGCGTTCTTGGAATGTAACTCTGCATCCCCTTCAAAACACGGCGAGTGACGTTTATACCAAAGGGTTCTATATTGGTCTCATTTGACCACATGGCATTTTTCCAATCCTCCTTTGGATCATCTAGATTATCTCTGGCTTTAACTTTAGAAAGGCCTAGTTTTGGTGATGGTTTTGTTTGTTGAGATCAGGTACATTTATATTTTAAGAAGATGGCTGCTTCCCCAAAAATGTTGACACAATTGGAAAGACAGGCCAATTGTTTCCCTTTAATCCCATAAAGAACAGAAATACGGAGCCACAGATGTATGAGTAAATGCAGACAATATGTCTGTATTTGCAATAAAGATCAGTTTTATTGCATTAATTCTAGTCTCAGACCAGACTAAAGGTAGCCACAAAAATGTGAAATACTACTCCAATAATATTACAGCTAATTCACTACAGTTTATAATAGCTCTTTTGACAGCAGCTATGTGGGGAATCTAATCTCAGAACAGCATAAACTGCAAACCATCTGTCCAAAATGTCTGATACACCAGTAACCCAGCCAATCTAAAAGCTGCCAAAAATAAATCGGACAATAAATGTAGCAGAAATCAAATTTTAAAAATAGTTCAGGCAAACAATTCAGGGTCTAATTCATCTTATTAAAGTGTATTTCGGGCCTTACACGTATGGAAAAGATTTGTTTACACCAACTATCCACAACGGTTGCTTGACCCCGTGCAGACTCCTGCCTGGACTGGTGGGCACAGCAATCTGGATCAATGAATCCCTTGATAGGGATGGTAATGTGCTCTGTCGCTTTACAACTGCCATTTTCTGTTCACAGGTACAGATAGATTGAAGTTCAAATGGCATCGAAGATGAGTGATGGCAAGATTGAGGCCTGTCGGTGTGTTGCACATTACCCTTCTGCCCTGTTCAGTTGCTAAAGTGTAACGTGCCATTAAGAGATTCTTTCGTTTTCTGTAATGAGTGGAATTCTCACTGACCCATGCCCACTTGTAAACCTGCTATAATTCTTTTCTTGGGTCAAGTGCAGATAATGTTATGCTGCCAATATAAAGATTGTCACGGACCGCAATTTGGCTGTTGAAGTGGTCAAATGGTGGTTTTAATGGTTGTTTCTCCTGCACATTTCTTCAACATTACTGGGGTTTAACTACTGTCATTTGTGAAACATTACATAATAGTGGGGTTGTCATTTCTTGTTTCAGGTTGATATCATGATATATGGATTGGGCTGCAATATTATTATATTATCATTATTACAACTTAGACTGATGTAAATGTTATTAGATTTGTGGCTATTTAGTTGTGAACCACCAAATAGACACTATGAAAATTAAACAAGAAAAGAGATCACCAGTATTGTTACAGTTCATCCTTTGGTCGACACGGATGTGTTCGGAACGTCACGGTAATCTATACAAAGACGTTAAAAACCAAAAATGTCTGGTGTAATTGATATAGAATTAACAGAATCACAAAAATCATTATGACTCAACGTCTGTACCGATTCTGTGCCAATCCAACTAGTAGTTGTTGGCTTGGTAAGCGAGAACTTTGACCTGCTCGTTTCACTATATCAGAGTCAGCCATTTCTTCAGCGATACCACTGCCATCACTAAAACTTTGATATAATTTGAGGTTTATGAGAAGACATAGATTTGATATTGATTAAACCTTTTGGTTTTTCTCTTACATTCTCTACAGATTTGGTCTCATCCTTCATCGAAATGAGCCTGTCCTCCACAAGATTGACCTGGAGACAACGTCATACGTAAAAAACATCAGTTTACAGGAGTATAACTGCATCCCTAAGTCTGTGGCTTACACCCATCTTGGTGGGTACTACTTTGTCAACTGCAAGCCTGACTCCACTGGTGCCACCCAGCCCCAACTCATCTTAGACAGTGTGACTGATGGCGTGATCGGCCAAAACCGTGACGTGACTGGCAGTCCTTACGTGTCCCCAGACGGTCATTATTTGGTCACTGTAGATGATAGCGATGGTCTAATGAGAATTCAGACAATCTCAGAGCGAGGAGAGATCCGCGAGCCCTTTGACATCCACACCAACCTCCATCTGTCTGATCTAGCTTTCCAGCGGTCCTTCACAGAGGTCCACCAGTACAACGTGTTCGGCAGCTCTGGTCATCAAACTGATGCTCTGTTTGTTGAGCTGAGCACCGGCAAGGTCAAGATGATCAAGAGCTTGAAAGAGGCCACCAAGTCGCTCGAGTGGCCGTGGAGTAGTAGTAACAGAGTGATGGCAGGCAGCGGGCTGTTTGGACAGTATCTCATGACCCCATCCAGAGAGTCCCTCTTTATCTTGGATGGACGACTCAACAAGCTCAACTGTGAGATCACGGATGTCGTCAAAGGCAACGTAGTGGTGTGGGTCGGGGAGTCTTAGGCCATGAAGTCAAGCCCCAGTGAGCTTTGTTTTCCTCAAAAGATACTGTTGCACTGAATTCTGTTGCAGATTCTTTAATTTTGTGGGAGCACGATTGTGAAAACAGATTCAGAAACCAAATTGGCCATTTGTAAGTCGATTGGATGAATGTCATCCAAAACAGAATGAAAAATAAGTGAGGGAGTAATTGATTACCGTCTTACAGCCAAGTCAAAATCAGTAGGGGTTTTTCCCCCCCTGCTTGGGGCGCTTGTCTTTCAGTCAACAAGCTGCTTGCTGGTAACATTTTTCAGGAAAATTAATACAATGTGCAACTTCACATTTTAATTCACAATCAGCTGTATTCAGCGCGTGGGGATGTTATAGATGATCTCTGTGAATTGGCAGAAACTGACACCGTACGAATCCAGATTAACTATTGTATTTTAAGTTTATTCAACCCAAACTTTTTCCTGTGCCTTCAAGGAAAATTTCCCTCCATCAGAGGAATTAGCGTAATTACTCCCAGTGTGACTGGAAACTACACCTTTTTCTTCGACCTCTCCATTTGTGGTGAGTGTGGTTGCTCACAAATCTACCATTCTTGTCTACGAAGGCAACTCAGTCTAATTAAAATGAGCCCTTGCTGTGATCCCATCTTGTTTGAAGTGAGGACTGAGTAGTTCATTATGACTGTGCGCTCTGTAACCTTTGATCCGAAATTATAACCAGCGTCGGAAGGCTTTGAATGACTTTTTTTTTTTCCCTTTTTAGTCCAAAGCAGAAAAATGAAAGTCAGTGGCGATGTTAGTGAAACTGTCCAGCTTTATACAATACTCATTGTGAAATTAGTATTTCAAAATGTTCTTTAGGAATGCGCAAATAGAGCACTTGTGTGTGAAGAAAATCTTATCATAACTTCAGTATCTCTGGACCAAAAAAAAAAAAAAAAACAGCAGCATTGTAGAGTATAGTAGAATGAACTGTGGAAACATGCGTCGTCTTATGTTTGACAGCATGTTTGAAGTGGGTTTTGTGAGGTAATGATGAGCTAGCACACTGGGGAGAGGGGTAGTTGTGGATGTGTTGTGTAGGGGGGGTGATTAGGGATGATTAACAACTTTCTCCAAACGCTCCCGCAGTAGATTTGTAGCTGGCAAGTCAATGAAGCTGTTACCTAGGCTGGACACATTTCTATGCATTTTCACCCCAGCACCAGTCTTATGACTGAAACACGATGGGCAACTGTATCTCAAATTTAGTACGGACCTTTGACGTGTACAGATTATATGAATTCATTCAGTCTTTCCTGTTGCATCTCTCACTCATATTTTAGTGTTGATTTAATACTTTTGCTTCTGGCACACGTTGTCCAGCCTTTAAACCGGACTTTACTGCTGAGGATGACCTGACCTTTCTCTCTATTTCTGTTCTGTACATAGCAGCCACCTGTGACTCCATTAGTTTTCCATTAATGTACAGCTTCATGCGGGTTCTATTCACTTTCTGCTCAACTAATCAGCACACTCCTTTTTAAGAAATGAAGACTCACAGCTGACATTTTCAACATCCTGTATACAAGCACATTGTGATCACAAACACTGCTTTCACCTCCACATGTCTCGTATGTTCCTTCATGTGATTGTTATTTATCTATTGAAAACATGCTTGTCATTTTACCTAACAATAAACTATACCATGAAAACGAGCGTGGCACTGACTCTTGGCCTCATTAAAACAAACTTCCACAATTGCTGGTAAACAGACAATCGTGCTCCGACGAGTTTCCTTTAGGAGCCAAAGGAGCCTGTTGTCAATTACTCTACAAAAACAAGCTTTCACTGCAACGTTTGGGTATATTTACTCTCCAGCACCACATTTTATTATAATTAGCAAAGGAAAGGAAATAACATTGTAAAAACATAAACAGTTGTTTCAAATAGTAAAATCTGTCTGAGTTACAGTAACATATTTAGTCATTTCTTGGACTAAGAAAGTCTGTGACACTATGGACTTTATGGAAAATGTGATTGACATGGACATAATTCAGCTTGTGACTGCCTGAAGGGTAAATAGAATATATCCTCTGTTAGTAAAGATACAGATCCATCTGAGTTTCCAGATCAACTGGGACCTTAACAAAATCACAAAGTCTATCTTTACCTTTGGATGAATTATGGTTACTCCCACTTGGCAGTGGAGAAGTGAGGTAGAGTAAAAACAAAGCCAGAGTGGCGAAGAGGTGCTCGGATCCTTTACACGAGCGTAACGATGGTGGTATATATATTTGTTATTTCCTAAGCATCTCTTACAGAGACTAAAACCAACAGCAAATTGTATTTACTGATCTTTATAACCAGGTGTAGAAGTCTAACACATCAGTGAGCCACTGAGCTGTCAACCAATAACCCTCATTTTAGCCTGCACGCACAGTCTGAGGGCGCATCATTGTTCTGTGTTCAGATTACAGTTCTTTGACAAAATTACAATGTCTGGCACAGAGTCTGACTGTGTCGCACGCAGAAAATAGTGGAAATTATAGCCGAGTCAAAATGACAGATTCACCGAACAACAATCCCACAAATAAAAGCAGAAACATACTGAAGAAGAGACTGAGCGAGAGCTGATACTGATGTTGCCCCTTCCACAGTTCCCTCTCGACCAAAGATGGATCCACGTTATCTTATCGTTCTGGAGCTCTGTCCGTCGACAAGAGGCAGGGTACGCCCTCGACAGGGCGCCGGCCCATCACAGGGCTGACACAGAGATGTAAGAAACACTCACAAGCACTGAGAAGATCAACATCAAAGAAATATCACACCTGTCGATTTTCCTTTATTTTATCCTACTCTTAACCTTCAAAGACAACTCCAGTAGGTCATTTGATCATTTGGATCAAGTCTTTTCTCCCAGCTGTCCGTGTTCGTAGAGCTGCGTGACAACTGTGTTCTACATGTTTATACTTCAGCCCAGCAAACATGGAGAGCGTTATATTTTCACCCTGCGGGCTTATTCATATTTTAAATGCATGTGGCTGCGGGTTCTGACAGGTGTTTTCGATAAAAGGATCCTCCAAATTGCATAAGGCTGTTCACTTATCTTTCAAATCCATGTGGAGAGGTACTTCCATCGGAACACCCCCCACCATCAGATAAGCCTTTTGCACAGATAACGAAAACATTCGCATTCACCCTGTCCGTGACAAAGGAGAAAAGTGTCTCACATTCTCAGCTTCTTAGTACATCTGACTGCGAGTGGACGTGCTGAGTGTAAATTGCTCTGTTTCAAGTAATCAGGAAGCTACAAGTGCAATTATTTTATAATCTGTGTGAATATTTGATTCATCATTAATTAAAATGTCCATCACAATTAGCCAGAGCCGAGTGGCGACTTCCAGTCGGCTAAAGCCCAAAGTTGTGGTATTAGTATTCTACAAATAAAACTAAAGGAGGAGGAATCAGTGGGAATTAGAGCAAAGTCAATACGTTTGTTGTCATTGTAACTATAGCTGCAACCACCGCATAGTCAAGTTTGAGTGTATACAGCCTAACTTAACCTTATGTGTCAAATTTCAACAAAGAACTCTTTTTATTTGCTGGTCACAGCTTCTTTAATACCACACGCTCTCCGTCATGTGACAGGAAATAGGAAAATGTCAGACAAAACTCTTCACCAATTAAGAAAAGCATAACTGAGAAGATCATGAATGTGTTAATCAATGCAATAATAATCACAAAAGTATTATTAGATTCTTATTAGGGCTGATTGTGAAAGGTTCATAATTAGATTTGTTGCTAGAAACATAATTGTAAATGTTTGCTGTTGTATTTTAAGAAAGCCATTTCTCTGCTTTTACACATAAAGGAAAGCCTTTTTGGGGTCTGATGACGTCTCTTTGGACTTTGAATGAGGATATTTCACAGACCAAACAGTTAAGTGTGTTGAGAGTACTATTGAAGCAATGTGTTAATTATTAATGAGAGAAATGGTTTGTTGCAGGTCTAAGGAAAACAGAACAGCTGTGGTCGTCACAGACAATAAAAGTACACAGAGTTTCTTTCACAGTATGTGATCATCCAATACAGCAACAAGGTGCACAGTCTAAATCTTCTATGTGCAACGATCAATCGCAACATCAACACCACCTGGTGAGTTTAATGTTGTGGTGGACAGCGCTCAGCGTGAGCACTCGGACCGGCCGGCAGCTCCAGCTGCAGCAAACTGTGGTGCACTTTATGTCAATCGTGGCCAGTATTACATTATATCCACGCTGAACCGTATTCACCATAACATGGCGACTGAAGTGTACACAGTGACGATTGATATTTCTTTTAAAATTATGGATAGATATTCATGTTAGGAAATGACAAAAAACTTTAAATGTAAAATTTTTACCTATTAACAACCTAAAACCCGACATTACTCTGTTTAATAACAGAAGAGAAACAGATAAAAACCAGGAAATCTGAATAATAAAGAAGTGGAGACCAGAATTTGTACTTGTGAACCCGAGTTAAACTAATACCATTTGAAGTTATTATTACTGGTTATTCTTTCAACAGGTTTCAAGTAGTTGTGGAAGAACAAATGTGTGAACACTCAAGCCCCTGAAAGCACCTTGGTTACTGATGACATGCCTACGGTTATTCACCAGAGATCAACACAGCTGAAGCGTCAGTGTTAAAGTGTGCAGCCTATTCTCATGATCGCTGTGCCCTCCTGTGCTCCGGAAAAACGCTCCCTAATGCACGCCCCACCCCCACCCACCATCTCCAATTTATATTCATCTCTGAGAGGCTGTAGTTTATATTAATATTCTTCCTCAGCGAACCGCCTTTAATAAAACAGCCGTGTGAACAGAAAAGAGGTCCTGGCAGTTCCTTAATTATCTATTGTCAGTCCTTTATCTTGTGGCGGTCACATGGGAGGGCCTCCGACTCCTCCCCGCCACGCACTCACCTCCATCAGGAGGATTTAGCACCAGATTCTGCCTCTCTCCATTACTCCATTCATGAGGGGAGAGCGTAATCATGCCACTGGCTCCTTAATCATGTTGCTTCAACCCCTCTGCTCCATCCGTGCAGAGGCACCTGATGACTGATTGAGGCCACTGGTGGTGCTGCACCTTGTGCCAGTTGTAGGTTCTCATCCTGAATTCTCCAGCACTTGCACTCTCTCTCTATCGTTCTGCCTCCAGAATAATCAGCGTGCTCTGTGGCAGTGGATGGTAGCTGCTAGGAAATGGATTTTCTCTTAGGTAGAGATTCCTCCCTAAACAGCAAAATGGACTCGCCACAGTGGTGCAGTAAGATAAAATGTAAACCTAGCAGGGCTTTGATTACAGAGGAATCCACAGATTTTCAGTCGAGTGACACATTCTTTTTCAATAAGTGCTCATTGTAGTAACCTTGTAATTAACTGTTTTGATTTTATTTTTAGGTTGATATTCCCATGTGATCATTTTTTTCACATTTAGTAGATCAGATCACGGTTCTAAAAGCTCAGCGACAACCTTAAAGAGTCACCTGCAACATGGGTAGGTGGGCCTCTACCCTTTATGTGGACGTTTCGTGTGTTGGCATTCAGGGGTTGTAAACAGTTTGGCTTAGTCATGTTTCAATCGCGCATCTCCATCAGGAGGAATTAGAATTTCAGTTCTCTCTAAACATGTCTGAAGATTCTCATCATCCAGGTGAAGTTGTCAGAATGTTTAGTCATGGCAACTGGACTTCTTTCTTTAGGTAGAGAATCTCCCTAAATGAATTTTCAGAGTGCAGCAGAGTGTAGCAGAGCAGGCGGGCATAGAGCTGGGTGGAGCAGAAAGTTGTGTAATTTATTTGGTAGAAGCGTTTCCTACTAGGGCTGCATCAACGAATTGATTAAAATCAATTACTGAAAAAGTTGGCAACAAATTTCATGATCGATTCGTTGCGTGGCGTGTTGCAGAGATGTTTGATTATTAAAACAAAAAAAGCTTTTGTAGCGCGGTTTCACACCATAGTTCCTTTGGCTTGATCCAAATCAGTTGGTGCGTTTGTAGCATTGGATCATTTAACACTTGGTTCAGTCCTCTTCACGGGGAAAAATCCACAAAATGTGTCACTTTACATCTTTTTCTCTGCTCACTCGTCAGACATGTGCGCCGCGGGAACAGCGGTAGTAAATACAGGAAGTAGATTAGGAGTCGTTGAACGCTGTATGTTAATTACATGATGGTCCATCGTCGCGCTGGTGGTTGCTCATCACGTTACATCACATTCATCCGACCAGACATCTGTGACACACTGCACGTTCTTGACACGTTCCATTTGTCGGCGACTGATCCTGAAGCAGGTTTTAAGTGTCTACACATTGATTTATTGCCATCAAATAATGCATTGAGATATTTAAATTTAGACCAAGAGCCATGATGTCTTCATATTCCTGTTCCAATAAACAGCAGCCACGCGGGACAAGCAGAACAAGCAAAGCTTTGCTATGTTTCACTTGTCTTGATATGTTTTTAAAATCAGAATATCTCCTAATAACAGACTGACCAAACATTTTTTTTTATTTTTGTATTATCATGTTGTGTTTGGTGCCTGGACCTCGTCTCAGTTTTAGCTCCTTTTAGCAGATGGACTTTTAGGGGTTTCTGTCATTAAGCCAGTGTTCAGCACTCCCTCAGGACGTTCAGGGATCTGGACCCTAGTCTTCACAAATACCAGAGCTAACCTGCTCAGTCACTGCTTCCTGATTCTGCACTGGGTCCTTTTTAAATAATAATTATATACTTTTATCAATTTAAAAGTAAATGCAGGACACATGGTGCTGGCAGGAGCCCAGGATGTGGTTTAAAATGGTGACAGCAGAAGCCTCGGCCCGTTTCTGTCCTATTTTCATGCTGAGCTGGCTGTAATGAGACAGAGGCCGAAGGACGCCTCCGGACACTCAGCGGTGACAGGGGTGCAGGCAGAGTCCTGTCATCCAGACACAGTCGACTGATCGCGTCCTGATAGCGCCCAGGTTGACCGTGACAGGAGCCACCGCCTCTGCTTAACGTGCACCTCGTCTGTCCTTTTGCTGCTCAGTGTGCTGCAAAACGGCAGCAGAGGACACTCCCACTGTCAAGGTCAAACCAAGCCAAGAAAAAAAGCCTCAAAGTTAAACTATTTGGTTGATCTAAATGATTCTTACTCTTTTTCTGGCATCTTTCGTCCAACTAAAGCAGAAGATCACGTTCTACTTTAGGGACCCGTAGCCTGTAAGCTTTTGATTCTTGTTTACTGAACGCTAGAAGTCCCACAACTGACAACGTCTTTGTTCTTTTTTTATGTTGAGAGCAAAAATAACCAGCGTGACATATTGTTTCTGAGAAAGCATCCGTGGATGCAGCCTCTTTAAACATATGCTTTTATTTCACTATAGCAGAAGATTCAATTAAAGAAAGAACGGAATAAATGTGGAGTGCATATTTAATAAATACAGATTTTGAGCATTAATCTCACACTTATCATTCTATATGATAATGGCCTGCACACAAATAACTTACTTCAAATAATGTGTTTAAGTGTATTATCACTGAACTCTGCCTAAAACTAATTATGTTGTGATAAAAAGTCTTGAAGTCAGTTACAGCCAGTGGTAAAACATTTGCACAACAGTTGAAAGTGGTAAAATGACTTTGTTAAGAACAAGATAAAAGAAATGAATTAAAACCTAAATCAGAAAGTTGTGTTTTATAATTCGTACTAAAGATGTCACTTATAGTGGAGAAGTGCCGTTGTGAACACACCTGATTAGTAGAACTTACATTTTCCCCATGTCACCTAGCCCTATGTTGAAGTAGTTAGTACACACTCATAAACTTATAAGTACAAAGGTGAAGGTACTCTGCTACAGTAACAGTCCATTTTAAACACTATTAAACTTGATGCGTCTTAACTAAGGCTTCAGCAGGAAGACAACAGCTAATTAAGGGCTTGATTTAGGTTACTCTCTAAACGATTATCTGAATGTATTTATTAATAGAACTCTTATTGAATCTGCATCGTCGCCGTGAGACTGGAAGAACCTAAGAAGGAAACTTACTTACAACCTCTTTGGAAGGAGTTCAATGAGCAAAGTCCTGCAGGAATCAGGCTCATTCTGCACGTCTACAGGCATTAACCAGAAACTTTGTAGGATTCTAACATCAGTCCAGACTCCTTTGAACCTTTGAACAGAACAGGCTGCTGGCAAACAAACAATCTGCCCTGAAGTCCCATATTAACTTTCTCCCAAAACAACTGGCGGTCAAACGGGGGTGTGGCTCACAAGCCCCGAGACGGCATGGAATGACCATATCCTCTCTCTGAGCAACCTCTGAAAGCATATTTGAAACACTCTGCGACTTAGCGGCTGCATCGCGCCGCTGTATCTCATCACTCCAGACTCGACTACAGCAGTTTCATAATAATGACGGTGGTATCAGGCTGAGATGTCTGCAGGAAATAAGGTTGATATATTTGAGCTGTCTATATGTTAGCGGAGCGTTGGGTTTGTTTGTTTGGATGCTTTTAGGCGCCGTGTTTGATGTTGGAGTTTGTGTTGACGAAGTTCAGTTTCTCAAAGCGAAGCTCTTTGTTTATTCAGCCATGGAGGATCCTGCTGCTCTTGCAAATTACCTAAACTCCTTATTTCTACTAACAAGATTTTGCACCATATTTTATATAAGTCTTTCTTGACATGTTTTTAAGTCCAACTGAAATCAAAGTGTGTACTGCGTGAGGAAACAACTCAGTGTTATATGAGTATATAAGGTTGTTGCAGCTTCATCTTTAAACTTTAAGATGCAGTTATTTTCCATAGTGCACTGTACTGACTCGAGTCCCATGGTGTTTCTGCAATAAAACAATGCATTTGTCATGTGTGATTAATACAGCTATTAGGAATATTGGTCCCTTTGCAGTTATCTGCAGTAGTGTGCTGCAAGACTGTTTTTAATGTTACGCTTATATATTTAATGTCTTTGGTGAACTAAGGTAACTAGCTCTTCTGTTAAAAGTGAAACCTAATTTGTCCAACATTTAAATTCCCCACTTGTTCATGTGATTGTTCATGTGTGTGTTTGTATGAAACATGAAAGAAAAGAAGAAACAAAGGCACCACCGGCTTTTTTTTTATTGATAACCAGGAGGCCGGTCAAAACTCAAGTATTCCTGCAACAGCGTGGTGCCCCGTGATTCCAGTTATTGTGCTGGGTGATGTTGGGTGTGCGTTGGTCATTCCTGAGGGATCCATTTCCACATTATGATATAAATCTGCATGTACAGGTAATAGAAGTTTGGTAATTCTTTAGAAAATTAATCACTTTTACACATCTTTTTCACCTCATACAAAATCGGAAGTTCCAGGAAGTAAACTTCACAAAAACATGGGTTCTTCACAGGTAACTTAAAAAATGTTAACTCTTCTAAACAACACATTTACTTTACTGGTAACCAGGTAGCTCAGTGCCGCCTGTGGCTGCTCACTGCTCCCCCCTAGGGGGGATGGGTCAAATGCAGAGAATACATTTCAGTGTTTTCAATGACAATAAAGATGATTCTTCTGCTTTCTGTGTATTCACCTGTGAAATCTGCCATCTTAAAATGCCTCCGCTGTAACGCTGTGTGCTGCTGTTAATACGCACGTGTCTGCTCTGAACAAATGGCAGAAACTATCTGTGTGACTGTCCATCTGGACACAACAGCTTTCAGTGTGACCTTAGAGCGAGCAGCCAGCAGACTGATTGGTAAGACAATGCAGTGAAATGTGCAGCACCATGTTCTGTTCCAAACCTTCCTCATTTCCTTTGAGGTACTGAGGAATAAACCACCACAACCTCTGAAATTAGTTTAGTTCGCCGTTTCACAAACGATGAAGGTCCCTATCTTTAGAGTTCCCTCTCCACTGGAGCAGGGGGCCAGTTTTCCACCTCGGCCCTGCTGCATCGGGCCATTGACCAGCTGGTCATCATTAGGAAAATTTACTCCTCGCTGCCTGCCGCCGCCGAGCACGGGACCAGATGTGATGCCCGTCTCCTGGGCTGCCAGACACAGCGAGATGCATCTGATGGAAACCAGTCTAGAGAGCATCTCTATCACTGCTAGGAGGAAGCATCACACAGCTCTCTCCAGCTTGACGGCTCTTAGCCAAAGAGCCAGCTGTTAGGAGAGGAAGTCCGAGTGCACACAGAAGAAATAGTCCTGTAGTTTCAAGGCCATTGGGGACTCTTCCATATATAAAGCTCTCAAGTGAAGTGTGAAAATGCAGAAACGATTGAGGACTTTCACTGGAATTTGGCCTTTTTACGTCAAGGTTATCCGTCTACCGTATACTTCTGCCTACACATCATCACCATCATCATTCTTAACTGGCACTGACATTTATCTGAGGTGTCATGGCAACGCATTCGAATTCAGTGAATGCTCCTAGTATATATATATATATATATATTATTTTATATCGTTATAAGTGTCTAATTAGCTTTAATAAAACGCTGTCAACGACTGGCTTAGTGTTCATACTTCCACTTAATGGCACTAATGTAAGAAACCTACATGATCCTACACATTCCACTTATTTCTATAACTTTATAAACCTTTTAGTTTTATACTCCGGCAGCAACTTGGGGGGAAAAAAGCAGGCTCACTCCGTTCTTTATTTTAATTTGAGGCAAACACCAGACGAACCGAGCACATCTCAAGGTCAAACCTAACTTTTCTGAATTCAATGTTTCTGCACTTCAGTGTTTCAGAGCGAGAAATCAGTATATGACCAAATTATCGAGTCTCATCCTTGGCAATATTGTTATATTCCTGATAAGATCACACACACACTCACAAAAGCCACTTTTCTAATTGAGGAGAATATTTTCATTATTTCATTTTTTCTATGCTATTGAGGCAGATGAGATAACCTCTCATTCACGTTTTCCTTCATCAGCACCATTGAGAATGTTCTGGAAATTTCTTCTGATGCCCATTCCCTGAAGAATGATAAACACAACGTGGCTCGTCTCAGGATCAATACGTGCAGCACGGAGAGAAGTGTTTCCTCCGATCAGAGGAGAAAAAGATGTAGGTACAGGTCAGAGTCACCATGATCTCATCCTCTGGTTGTTGTTCCAGGCCATTTGTCAGGCAATAAAACCTCTTTAGTGTATCTTTCCCACGGATCCGGCAATACAAGACCCACCATCTGCTATTAACCCTTGTGGGTGATTTAACAACAAACCCTGCAGCTTAATCACAGTAAAATCTATAGAACTGACTGACTGTGTAGATCTCGCTCATTTGAATAGTCACATTAACTGTCCCACAAATATTAACGCACTGACTCAACTTCTGTACCCCAATATACAGTTCCTAATTTGTTCTTGATCAAAACCGGCGTGGCTTTATTAGGACCTGTTGTGATTAGATATACGAACGCCTTATTCTGGGAAGGATGCAGAGAGGAATATATCATTGTCTGTGGACAAAAAATGTGCTGCAGCTGATCAGTAATATCATAAATAAAGAATGTTGGCTGTGCCAGGGACGAAATGTACCCAGCGTTCCTTACGTTTTACGTATGTGTGTTAACACATATTGTAATCTGAGCAGATGCTTAACAGTTTATTCAGAGCTGGTGACAGATGTCAGTCATGTACTGGAGACAACTCCATGTGTATGTTGGCTGAAGACGTCCTATGTCACACGTAAGAGCCCCTAAGGGCAGATTTATTTGATCCATTTGTACAATGCATTTAAGCAATCAAACATAACACACTGTTGGTTTTGTTTTGTTGCTCACTGCCTGAGCTAACGACCTTGGAAGACGTCCTAACGCTGTGACCTGTGCTTCTCTTCCTGTTGACTCTCGTTCAAAAGAGCGATGAGCATGAAATGTATATTCATCTTTAGAAAAATAAGGTTTGCAAAAACGGTTTCAAATGTAATTTTAGATCAACCCAGTATCAATACAGTAAGTTGTAGTCGTCCAGAACATTTCCTAATGTAGAGTGTTGCACTGAGAAGCTTCTCTGATTGAGAGACACTTCTGGCTCAAGCCCTTCTGACAGTCCGAGAAGGCCAACGTCAGGGGTGAAAACTCTCAGCTGTCAGTCGATACAAACGGGCTTCTGGTCTCCTACTACCACTCTCACACGATGAAGTTGCTGTGGCTGACTCACAGGCTAGAAAGCTCAGTAAACAGGATGAAGATGTAAGCAAAGGGCTGGGAGCAGCACTGAGAGGGAGCAGTGGAGACGTTCACCGCTAAGTCTCGCGCCAGAACTGGTTTCACTTCAATCCTGTAGCTTAGTCGTCTTTTCAGAACAGACAATTGCTGGGACTCAGTCGAACTATGTGACCATAATATTATACAAATGTGGTTATGTTTGTGTCGCTCTTTATTACTTCTACTCTCTATTACTATAGAGCAGTCGCCTGCCAATTGAAGGATTGGTGGTTGGATTCCCTGCACCTCCAGACATCAAGTGTCCTTGGGCAAGACATTGAACCCCAAGTCCCCCTTTGTGTGTCAGGTCAGCTGCATAGCAGCTCCGACATTGGTGTGTGAGAGTGTGTGTGTGTGTGAATGGGTGAAGGAGAAGCAGTGTAAAGCTCTTTGAGTACCAGTCTAGGTAGAAAAGCGCTATATAAATGCAAAAATTTACCATTGACCAGTGGATTTCAGCTGCGGTTCCAGTTTATAAAGAAGGTCTCGTAAATCATTGTTGCTTCTGCTGATCTGTCTCAGCTCTGCTTCAGGCACGTCCTGATGTTCAAGTTCACATCAAAGCTGAATTAACCATCTTTAGAACACCAAGGCAAAATTGTTAATTGTGCATTATACACACCGTGGTGTAGTTACGTATATGATGCCTGCTGCTGTGTGAATCATCTTTCATGGCATTTTCCTCTCCCTATAAACTCTACTCTGCCCAGACCATTTCTTTTCTTACCTTTTCCACTGAAGGCTTTCCTTTCTTGACTAAAGAGGATAAGAGTATTGAAAGTTTCCATCAGCATTAAAGCTTTTTAACCATATACAAAAAACCTTTGTGCCATACCTCACCATTATGGCTGATACAGACTTAACCTTCCCAACACAACAATATATCAGCTTTCCTGTTCGGTCTGGCCGAGAGACGTACAATAGAAATGTGCTGCAGATGTCATTCAAGGACATTAGTCTTTTGAGCAGGGGCTTTGTTTGTGTAATGCAAAAATACTGCAATACAACAATGTTGTAGTTCACACATAATTCCTGACATTGCACAAAAGCAGAGAAATGCCTACACGAAAACTCTTGACACAGGGGTAACGAACTGATATCCAATCTACCCTTTATATCTAAAATCCTTGAGAAAGTACTTGCAAAGAAAAACAACCGTAGTACGGAAACATCTCTTCACTGTTCACTAACACACTTCTCTCTGTGCTCCCCAGTCCAGGTGCGAAATATAGGCTCACCAAAATGTTGAAGCCCTCGTCGTTCAGATGAAGTTAAAAAACGCACTATGTTCAGAAAGAATCACACGATCAAAGGTCTTCCTCCGCTCTGTCGTGAGACCTTTCAGTGGTTTGCAGAGACTTTTTATGACCCACCCAAAGCTTTCTTCACAGCCCAAAGTATAAATGTCGTCAGTGCGCAAACAAAATACACAGTCTCACTCAGGTTAGCTGTGAAGCTGGTCCGCTGCTCTGCACAGTCCACTGGCTGCTTTCTCAAGCTAGTCAATAGAGTGGGCTTTGAGAGAGGGGCGCTAAAACAAACTGTCTTAGACAGAGGGTGAAAAGAGGTATTGCATAGATTTTGGACTCATAAATCATCCAAAAAACTACGAGAGCTCCAGAAAAAAAAATATAAAGCTGAAATATGTGAAATTGGCCCTTTATTCACCACAACACTGTGAAATTAAGCAAAAGCCTGTCTCCCTCTGCTGTTATGCTAATAGGTTATTGGAGAATGACTTAGTCAGGCGTCACCTCAGCTTCCACTGGCTGCATGTAGTTGTCTAGATACTCTATCTGTTCCTGCCTCCCTGCCTGAACAAAGCGAGACATGCTTAATTTGTTCTGTGATAGGAGGAAGTTTGCTGTAATGCACACATGCATGCAGTAGCATTGATTTCAGAGTTTCCTTTGCTTGTCCCTGACACACACACACACACACACACACACACACACACACACACACACCTCCCTAAGGTGAGGAGCTACTACTGGCACCGTCAGTGGGAACAGAGCCACAGCCTATTGTGCAATAAATTGGTGAAATTGGATGTATTTGGCATTTAAATCCACGGGGACATCTGATTTACATTTTCTGCTGCAAAGCTGTCAGACGTTTCACTGATGTTTGACACTGTAACCAGGCTTTAATCTTCTAACCCCCCCTCCCACTAAAGTACCAGTTCTTCCACTGGAAACAGAAACGGGCGCCTTCATATGTTGCTCAACACCTATTTGTTTTTGTTATGGCATGGGGGATGTGGGGGTGGGGGTGGAACACCACATATAGCACAAGCATAAACAGTTATTCCCTCCAGGAAAACACTATGCACAGGTGAGTTGGAGGCAATTCAGATGCAATGGAGCAAGCAAGCTTATATTTCCCAAAATAATATGGAGCCAGCCAATGCTTGCAGCATTTCTCAACAGCCTGCTGCCTGCAACCCACCGCAGCCTGCTCACTTGGGATTTTACAGCTTTTCTTGGGAATAGATGGAACACAGGAGGTGCCTGCTTTTCAGAAGGCTGCACGTTCGTCATTTATTACTGCTAAGTCCTTCGGTCTCCCCGCAACCGACTTGAAGAAATTATCCAGCGACTAGTTCTAAAGGTTTCTGCTCAATGTTACACGGCCGCACTGGAAAGTGAAGTGTGTTGAGAAATCGGTTCTGCTATCCAGACCAGATATATTAGGAACTGTCTGCACGCAGTGTGTGTTACAGGTAATGGATGTGGGTGAGCACCCATGGAAGAAAATTTGGTGCTTGTTGTTTTGTATTCTAGTTCTTTTTTGAGTGCTTTCCTTTTCCAGATTGAGCCGCATTTAATGCCGAGCAAATGTTTTGCCTAAATTATCATCAATCCTTCAGCTCATTAGTTTGGTTCCCTGGCCTCACATTTACCGTTTTGTGAAATTAATTATGGCCTCTCTCTGCAATAACATAAGGGTGAGGTGAATTGCTTTCCTCTGACCCCTGCTGTGCCACTTGCATTTGAGCTCAGCGTTTAAACCACTTCAGGGATGAAGGTTATCATTCATGGTCTCAAGAACGAGTCATGCTGCCAGCAGCACATTAATCCTCTACGTGCGTCATTTAGGTTCTCTTCTCATGGACAAGCTCAGGAAATGTGAGACCTGCCCATTTAAAGTTTGGCAACCAGTCAAGATAGTGTTAAGGTGCATAAGGCATGCAGTGTTCTGGTGAAAGGTTTAGAAGAACTGCAAAAACAGCGACAGCAATAATATAAAAAAAATATAATTTATAGACATAATGTACTTGGGAATTATTTTTTTCAATATTTCATGAGTTCCTCTTAAGCAAATGAAAAATCCACATCAAACTTTGCCCAGAAAGACGGTGAAGCCATGAGCGAGATAAGCTTTGTCATATTGTCTTTGCTTTGATTTTAGCTGACATGTTTGATGAGCATTATCTGTCAAAATCTGTCCGTCCTATACTTCACATGCTGTGCGCTGTCTGAATGAATTTGTGGCTGTACAACCCCCAGGGAGGTTCTGTGAGAGACAGAAGATTTCACTGCGATGGGTCGCCATTATTTGTATGCACATTCTGGTGGCTGTATTTTTATTTTATTACTTTGACCTTGATTATCATGGTAATATGAAAAATAATTTAGTGTGATACTTACTCACAATACTGTGCCCTGCATGTGAAGTAGTTCACCAGAAATGAATCAGATTAAAAACCCTCAGCTGCTGATACTGAGTAATATTTGATATCAAAGAGAATTTTTAAAACGTGCAGCATTTTTTATGCCTGTCAGTAGAACAACGCAACTTCATTTTGTTTTATACCAAGTGCATGGATGTCAAAGACCCGCTCTGTAGTAAACAAAGTGAAATCATTTATTAAGTTCTCCAACAGCAGAACATCTTCTGCTATCACAATGACGAGTGTTTCCTTTGCTGAATCACTTCCTGGCTTGGCATGTCCACAGGGAACTAACAAAGGCTCGTCGCTCTGTTCGTCCCGTTCATTAGCATTTTCCCACTGCAGAACTGCATTTAATTATCACGTAGAGAGCCAATTTACAGAGATAATGAGAGAGAGACTAAACACAAGCAAAACTTCCCATTACACGGTTAAAGACTATATACAAGAAAAAGCAAATTCTGCACACCCATCCATTTTCCTTCCATATGTTCTCCCTAGATAGAGATAAAAAAAATCAACAGTCTCATATTGGTCATTACCTCAGCACTAGGAACCTTAATTGGCCACAGTAGCACAGAGATGTAGATTAATGGGGTCATATAAAGAAATGTGTCCAAATTAAACTTATATCTCAAGCTCTACTCCTTAAAACATCCCATTTGGTCAAGTTAGAAACATCTTAAAAGTACATCTGCAGCTCCCGATATCATTCTGCCAAGGGTGGCTGCAGAATACTCAACTATCCATGACAGCAACATGGCAGAAATTGCAGTCTGTAAGGCGGAACAAATTGTTTAGCTGTATGCTTTGTGGGCTTTGGAGTAATCTAATAAACACCTTCAACATGACAGCATTGCTGTTAGCCTAAACATTGCTTTCTCCCTCCTTGCTTTAGGTACATGACATGAGAAATTGGCTGTGTGTTGTGTTTATCAAACATATTTGCTGCAGCACTCAAAACAATAAACACTCTGTGTATTTATTTATTGATAAGAATTATCTGTATTTCAGTCTATAGTTGTCTCCTTAAAGTTACATTTCTGTGCAACGAATCTGCAGCGTGATTAGGTTTTTTTAACTGCGTTGACATATTAGAAATTTGGAGTAATGTACTTGTTTTCTTAATGAAGTGATAGATTTATTAAATGAAAGTGAGCTCCAAGGATACGTTTGGAGTAGATGGAGGGCACATAAAGCACAGGACTGCCTGAACCCAACCATAAAACAACTCTGATAACACTGCACTCACAACTCGACGTTGTAGAGCAACACAGGATCATTCGAGAGACTAAAACAGATCGGATATGTTGGCAGAAACAGATGAACACATTTAAAATGTTTGCAAAGAGAACGGTTTACACAATAGTTTATGTAATTCATAAAGGGACTTACCCTAAAGTCCACAAATTGAAAAGATATTTCTAATAGAGTCATAAATGGAAAAAACCATGCCGACGACTCGGAGACACTTTCAATCACTATGGGCGACGTTTTCATACGAGCCTGAGCTGTTGAGGGGTGAGAAAGATCAGGACTGGGATTACATTTTCTGTTGTTTTTTTCCCCTTCTAGCGCTTAAAAGGAGCCTTAATCATTCCGAGAACACCATAACAGTCCGAATGTGATAGATGTATACCAATAAAAACAGATTCCTCCTGTCAGCAGAATGGCAGGCACCACTGGTCACCCAATGGGTTACTGGGAGGGCAATACAATCACAGAGGCATCTCATGTGCCTCTGATTGATTCTGCAGCATGACAATGACCCCAGACGTTTTGCATGTTGCTTGGAGCAACCTTCGCTTGTGCCCGTAACAACCGTGTGCAAAGAGAATCGGTGCTGTTTCATCGTCTTATTATTTGAATGAGACCCGTTTCAGGTTCAGACTAATCCACATTACAGTACTGCCTTTACAGATGCGAGAAGAATGAAGAGTCGTGGCCCGTTTCAGCGCAACACGTCTTTCCCTTTTGAGCCAATTACTGCAATCGAGTGCTTTTTGTGGTTCACGGTGAGACTTCCTCGCTGGTGGTTTGCTTCAGTAGAGCCCAGTTGTGCAAACTGCTGGCGCTTCTCTCAGGTTTGATGGGTGCTTTCAATTGTAATAAGAGTCACAGCAAGACACTCCAGGATGCTCCGCTGTTTTCCTCTCATCTATTCTTGTTGCTTTCAGATGTATCTTTTGAGTTATTGAGTATATATCTGTATACCTGAATAGTGCTAGTTGTCACCTAATCATCACACTCAAACATGAAAATGAAAATCCATTATGTTCATACTGATAATCTTTGTGAAGTGAGGCTGCTGCTTCCCTCCAGTAGGTGTGGACACCAGTTGAATTCATGCCAGCGTGTTTCAAAACCACTGTCAGCATGTAGTGACTTTATAAAAATGTCTTGGCAGGGTTTTTGGCATTTATCTATACTTGTTCACTTCATTGAACTAATATGAAGTGAATAACCTTTTGCTGAAATGGCCCCACACAGACTGAATGTAAAGCAGCTTGCTCTCCTGACACCTTACTGTTGGCTCTGGCCATTTCTGCAGCCAATTTTACTCACCTGGCTCGGGAACTTTGCGTGTCTGTAGTGATTGCATAATATTAACAGTTATGTCCGGCATGACGACATCTGTCCCGGGCTTAATAAAGAAAAATAAAGTAAGGACAGAACAAAACAGTACGAGGAATACCACACATCACGGCGCGTTTTATAATCCTACTGTAGACGGATGCTTTTGGGGACATGATGAAGAAGCCCAGCACCCCCTTAGTTACTGTTGCTGTGCACGTCAGGCCTTTCTTTCTTGCACAGCACATATGCCGTTTACAATCACAACGTGGGAGAATTAGCACTTGGAACACTAAGTCACTTTTCAAACAATAGGTCCTTGGTTTCAGATGGAGGTAGACAAAAGCAGGCTTCTCATTTCTAGCTCATCATTTTTTTTTCATCAGCTGTAGCTAGATAGCTAATTAAGCTAACGTTAAAACCAGGTGTTATTTACACCCTGGACCGGTCGCCAGTCCGACTTATAGGCAAACAACCATGCACGCTTACAGTCACACCTACAGAAAATTCAGAGTGATCAATTCACCCAACATGCATGGGTGCATTGGGAGGAAACCCAAGCAGATACGAGGAGAACATGCAAACTCCTCACAGAAAGGCAACTGGCCGAGCTGTGAGGCGACAGTGCTAACCACTACACCGCCCTCATTATAATGATCCACGTTGTCAATTGCAGGCTTTCTTGTCAGCTTGAAATGTACTGCATTGTGGTCAATGCTGCCAGAAATTTGTCCAGTCCACATTCCTCGTAGTTCAGTGCAGAGACGCAAACAGGTGAGGGGCTAAAACAGTGCTCAGACCCAGGCTTGTGAGGAAAACTAGAAGCTTAGTATATAATGAGAGAAAACATGTTCCTATGGGGTCCAACAGTGGCCATCGAGGGAGCAAATGAATAAATCTAGGGTAAGGCTGCATGCATGTATTTGTAGGGGAACTGGGCTCCACTGCAGAATATACTGAAACCTGCGTCGCCTATGAAAAGATGCTGAGCTACAGTTTGACAATTCGCTAATTTAGTAGTGGCTCACATCTGTGTCGGCGGTCGGAGTGGTGACATAAGCACTTTCCCTTTTAAAAAAGAAGAAAGGAACCTTTTTTCTAAATTGAAAAAACAAATTCATGGTGGTGGTGGTGGGGGGGGTGTCCTTTCATTGTTTTGTAAGATGTGCTGATCATACGAAGCGAAGCTGAGCCACACACTGAGCTGTTAATAAATGCCCAATTATTCGTGCACAGTAAAGAAAAACAAATAATAGTGATGATTTCATGTGTTATTTCCCTTTGAGTTTAGCCTTCGAAGACACCTGGAATTATCCTGTCTGTGGTTATAATGAATCACACCTTCCTCGCAATTACCTTTGCTCACACAACAAGGAGAAGGAGAAGGTAATCTCTCACTTAGTGGAGCATTAATACCTCTGCTCCATACAGAATGTATTCAGATAGAAAACTGGCTGAGAATGATGCCAGAGAGATGAATCAAACATGAGACAGAACAATGCACAATTCCAGAATACAAAGGCACTGTAGCCGTGGCAGAACTGTTTGCATCTGGCTGCTGTCTCCTTGTTGTCGAGGAACAAAGTGGATCGGGAGTCATGCGTGCATCCCTATAAAAGAACGGATACAGCCCCATCAATGACAGTGGAAGCATATTCCGTTGCATTTCCTGAATGATGTTTGCCGAATCTATTGACTTTGACGTTTATGAATTAAAAACGGAGCCATGTGAATTATAGTTCTCACAACTTAACTGTGAAACCTATTTTCACATTTTCATTTAACTCACTAATTCCTTCGTGCATTACCCGAGCGTGTCTCCGTGCATTAGAACAACGGCTTCTGACTGCAGATACAACTGGAGCAGGGAACAAGCCAAAACACAGCAGAGCAGACCATTATCAGATAACTGCACAAACTCCAACACAACTGTTAAACTGTGGTGTATGCAAATATATGGAGAAGCAGAAGTGCACTTAATTTTAATTAAAAACTCCCCATTATTCTCACGATATAAAAAGCCTGTGGTTGTCATCAGGATTAAAAGGCTTGCCTCTCCTACACCAGACTGGATGAATGTACTGCCTGTCATTCGTCTTTGTATGCAGTGTTTTAACTAGTAACCAGCGTTGGCTGCTCTGAAAATTACCAGAAATCTCCTAAATGAGGCAAAAACTAGGCCATATAGTTACAAAGTCATGCACGCCTTAGACTGCATCTGCAGTGAAAAGAGCTGAAGGTGTTCATCAGGAATTCTAGAAGGTTAAGTTTTCCTTTACAAAACTTTCACACATTATACACGGTCCAAAGACCAGTCAGAACCTTCTATGTCCACACTTGTCTTATGCAACTTTTTGTAGTCATGCACGAGGCCCCCTGGAGGTCATGTAATTGAAAAGAATGTTTGAAGTGCGGGATAAGCTTGTGATTGGCTGGCGTCTGAAAGGACAATAAACCGCCACTAATAAAATCAGTTATAAGGACATTACTACCAAATGGCGCACGCATTGTCACCTATTTTTTTCCTAACATGTCACCTACTGTAAAAATTGTCCTGCTACATCCTCACTAGAGGGCTCCATAGAAATGAAAATAACATAACTCTATATTAACTGGGATTAAAGTGCTTCAACGTAATCGCACTTTAAGTTGGCAATTTTGTCAACGTGGACTCATAATAAGTCAACTACTGTTAATACCAGTGGCTTGCCGCCACGGCCTCCTGGGGCCTCGGCACAGCGGCTGCTCGACCTCCGTCCGGGGGACTCCATCGCTCTGTTCTGGGTAGGGGCT
>JAUMHF010000002.1:17204338-17250308 GCA_032359275.1 Microctenopoma steveboyesi | reverse complement strand
CAATAAAATAAAGGGCCGTGAATGATGACTACACAGCTATACATACATGACGTGCTCATGTGTCATCTGTGTTACTGTAAAAAAAAAATACCAGTGGACATTTTCAATAAGTACGAATTACGTTCACATCTCAGTTTAATAACATCGGTGAGCACAGTCCACGGTAGTTACACAATTTCCAGCTCAAGCGGTTGTTGACACTCAACGGTTGATTGAGTAAAGTTTTTCAGAGGCCGAGTACTTAAGAATAATAGGCTGTTTGTGTGCGAGCTCTAAATGCCACTGATATCAAAAACATAGCGTTATTTCAGATTCACGTAAACCCTCTAGATGGAGCAATTAAGCGCATGTGTACTGTGTCCTGTCAGGGTCTAATTGCACATGCAGTTTTCTAGAAAACACAGTCAGAAGACGAGGACTTTGCTGAGTAATTGTAAGCTGTGTGATTATTAGTGCTATGTTGCCTTAACGACTACACATTGTGATAAAGTATAGCTTCCAGAATACAGCTTTTTCATGGTTCATTTTAAATTAAATAACCATCAAATAATGAATTTAATGATCGGCATTAATATATACATGAATATATCTTTATTACGACTTGGTGACTAACTCTGTCCCTGCAGCCAATGACAACATCTCCTGAGTAATGATGAAGCTACTTCAGCTGCTTTTAAGCCACGATGTGCTTTTGATTGTCATCTTAGCTGTGCGTACACATACAGTGACATATTGCTGAAGAGTGTGAATCCCGTGTGATGGCTGTGCATCTGTTTTTGAACCGGCTGATCTGGAATCTGCTTCGTCAGTGAAACTCGCTGCGCACAGTGGAGACAGTGACTGATAAACCTCTGCTGGATCCATCTATTCTACGAGCATATTCAATTAAAAAAATGACTTGCGTAATGGTACTTGGATATTCATGAAACATCAGTGTGTGCGACCTTTCCCCGTGTGACTAATCTATTTCTCTGTTGCTTGTCTGTCGTTAGGTAAACTTATCGTACTACACACATGTAGTCAGTAGGATGTCCACGCGCTTTCGACAGGTATGTTATCACTGCCAACAAAACATGGACCACACAGTGCTAATGCCACATTCATTTTGGGTGTAACCATCTCAAATCTGTGTGCATGTTTGCTCAAACGCATCTTTCTGGCCGACTACCTTTCACTCCGTTGGCTAAAGATGCAACTGAGTTTCATTCTGCCATTTTCAGGCGTGACACAGAAAAAAATGCCAGCTGTGAGCACAACTGTGTTGGATGAACCCACTGTCCTCAGAAGAAAAACTCATCATATACTCGTCATATAGGGTAAGCTTTAGTGTGCACCAGTCATAATGAAATATCAAATAATTAAAATGACTAAAGGTCTGGTCTGAGCGTTCTCAGACGGATTTTAATGTCACGTCCATGCAAAGAAAGGTTTCAGCAACATGCTGTGTAAAATGCATAACTGGCAGCTTCATAACCCCGAAGAAAATGATAAGATGCCTCTTCATCATTTTTACTCCCCTGCACTTAGTTGAGATGAATCTCAACAACTCGAGACCTCCCACAGTTGTCTCAGCTGCTCGAGCAGTTCCAGGTCCAGAAGGGGATTTGGCAGAACAACAATAGCAGGGCAGACGGCCAACATTCAACCAGCCTCCCCTGTAGCTCCTCCTCTCCTTCCTTCACTTCCACCGTCCTTTCCTCCCACCTGAGGTTTACTTACGCCCCTTAATCTCTTCTTCTTTAGCCTGTAACTCGTCTCCAGGTTCTTATCCGTTTCCAGCTCTCTTATCTAGCTTCAGGTTATGTCCCCTCTCATTGCTTTATTACCAGTTTTCTTCTCTCACTCTTACAAACCACAAGATTCGTAGCATATGACAAAGCACTGATTTTACCGTTACGCCTTCGTCATCTCTTCTTTCAAGCTACATCTTGTTTTTCAGTCCTTTGAACTCACCCTTCCTCCCCTCTTCACTGTTTTGCTGCAAGAACACGAGTGTTGGCCCACATGAAACCTAAATTCAGATTTCAGCTGGCAGCTTCGTGGCGATAAGATATGAATCTTTGCTCATCCAGCACCTGGAGATGCTGCTTCACTCCGTCAGATTTTAAATTAACTACTTTTAATTAAATTTAAATTAGTTGGTTTAGACTGCCCCCCCCCCTCTTGTTTTCATTAAAAGTCATTAGAAGTAGGAAGGAAAATTAATTATGAATGCAAAGCTTTCTTTACCATTTTACACAATGCAGTGTTGTTGGTCCAGCATTCTGCTAAAGTAATATATGTCTTTCTCTAAATAAATAATGAAAGTTGTTTTTATTAAAACCTCTGTAATCACTGCTTAATTGCAAAATAATAAAACCACCACCCACAAAGACTGAAACCTGCTTTTACTGCATATGTTGTTGTGCTTAGTTTCTGTTCTCCTCAGCAAATGTTTTCTTTTTCATACACTTCACTAATTCAGCTGTTCCCTGGGGAGCTGTGGACGTGGAAGTCACAATGAGATCACTGTACTCCACCTTCTTTCATGCATCTGAGAAGGATGGTGCGGACAATGCGACTGCTATGAACCCTTTGATTCTTTCCTTTGTCTCTTCTCTGTGGCATGTGAGCATCTGGAGGGGCCACAGTGAGCTTCCTCTCTCTCTGCTTCTACTGACGGAGGCAACCTGGCAGACAAACGCAGTCGAGCAGAACACTGTGCTCACATGTAAAGCTCATCGCTTTAGCAGGAACCAGTCAGGGAAGTAGTCAGCGACCTTTTCTGCTTCTCTGGTCAAATTTTAGGCAGGTGTTAACGCATTAGTAGCATCGGTGTAATAGATAGTTAACCTGCATAAATGATTTGTGCCCGCGCTCAGACGCATCTCACCAGAAATCCTTGAAAGTTCATTTTGAATGAATGTTAAAAATGACAGAAAGAAAAGCGCAGAAAGAAGTTCCTTCAAAATATTCAGAGCGTGTCAGTGGTTTGTTTTCAGGTGCGCCCCCCCCCCCCCCTAATCGACTCCACGTCAGATGGAAATGCCCGAGATGATTAGTGACACACATGACTCATCTGTATTTCAAAAAGGCCCATCATACAGCAAAGGCTGCCCGGTGGCTGAGAGAACAATCACAGGTGGATATTGGTTCACACTCAGGTTGAACACCTAATCACAAACTTGATAGGACTTTGTCAGGTAACGGCAGCTGTAATTTTGCGCTCCAGTGGTTTCAGAAAAGCACTTAGATATATATGTTTCGAAGCTGAAACTGACAGCTTATCTGATCAGCAGGCGCGTTTTATGATAAATTACATACAATGTGAGGTCAAAATAATGAGACCACCCAAATGTAAACATTAAGGCTCCCCAGAGTGACAAATGCTATTTCTATTCTAGAGTGGTTTAATTTCCCGGCAAGTTATCTGCCCTCAGGGAGCTGGATTAATTGTAGGAATTTCTAATGCAACACTTTGTGCTGAATACTCTCATTGTGGGATGCAGCTCCTTCACACGACCACTGCTCCACTGTGATAATCAAGCAGTCGGAGGGAAACAAAAGAGGCAATGAAAATGGGTCTAAACGTGCTGATTACGTTTTGTGGATCGTTTTATCAGGAAATCCTAGAAGAAAAAAAAAGTATTTTAGAAAGTAATCAATACCAATAATCAATTCTCTAAAACTATGAAGCAGCTTTTATGTACACTCTAATGATCAATCATGTTACGTTGGCATCCTATAATAAACTGAACATGATATACACACACACACAGCATAACAATACGAGCCACTGAGACGAGCTGATTCAACAGATACTGTCACATAAAATGTCATTATCAAACACAGCAACAACGGAACCACGTAAGTAGATAAAACGCCGCGTTAGCTAATGTTGCTACAGATCTATCCAGCTCCCCAGGGCTGCGTGCTCAGCCCCCGCCTGAACTCTCTTTACACGCGGGTGCAAGCCCAAGCCATGGTGCTAATACCATTATTAGGTTTGTAGAGAATACAACTGTGACAGGTGTGAACTTCAGACAGGAACGAGTCGGCCTAAAGGGAATGGGTCGAGAATCTGGAGCGCTGAAGCAAAGACAAACAAAAACAATAATAATAATAATAATAATATCCTGACAGTTTGTTTGGTTTCCACTAAGAGTCCTCAGAAACATGAAATAGATGTCTTACTAATTAGAATGATTACACATGAGGAACTGGTTACACATCTAAGCACATTTCCCCTAACGAATCTCAGGAAGGAAAGCATTTATTATTGTCCTTTGTAGTAATGCAACAAAACAGCGTCACACTGAATAAATAAAAACTGTGAACGAGAAGAAAATACACAATAACTACGACAATAGAGCAAATGTAATATTCCTACAATGTAAGTCAAACTTCTACGAAAAGGCAATTATGGGATGAAATTATTATATTGTGCCTCATAAAATACTGTATATTCTAAGTTCTAGTGATAAATGTCTGATGTGTTTGATTTCTAGTACAAATACGGATCTGAAAGTATCATTACCATTGATCCACGTGAGTTTCATGAGAGGAAGAATTTAGCAAACACGTAAAAATCTTTCTGATTTGATCTATTGTGCGTGTTGTGTAACTATGATGACACTTTGCAGCTTTTACTATTTTCTGGCAGTGAAATCTTTTGAAATGAAATCATTTTTGGTCTAAATCTTTCCAGTTGCCCCATTGTGCCACATTATTCACCTTGCATACTTGAAAATTTATCAGACTGCAATTTTACCAAATCATTGTAATTTGATATAATGATGGTGTTTTTCCTCCAATCAACAACAGCGTAATCAAGCAATTGGCAAGAAGCTGAGCACAGCAGCTTCTCATCACTGCAAGTTCTGTTTCCCAGACATTTTACTCAAAAGTAAACAACACAGAGGACTTTTGTTTCCATGGAAGATGTCACTGTGTCAAGTGTTTTTGCAACATCACAGAAAAACTGAAATCATTTTTTTTCTCGTAGCTCAACTGTAATTTTCCACAAAACCAGGACAACTAATTAGAATAATTATGTTCAAAGCTGTGTGACTGGATCAGTGACCTTGAAGTCACGAGACAACCCATCTCGCCCAGAAGCCAGCCAACCAGCTTCACAGATAATAGAGTTTAATTCATTACTGACTTAATTTCCACCAGACAAAATGTCCTAAAGGTAGAGTAAGTTGATTCAGATGCAAATGTCTATTGAAAGTGCAACATCAGAGGAGGTCAAACCTGGCACAGGGCAAGTATTCGCCACAGCATCGCAGCCGGAGAGCAAATGCCAACTGCACGGAGAAGGCAGGCTTCCTCCGAAACTACCGACAGGTCTCTCTCTCTCTCCGGGATGATACTGCTGCTTTATCTCGCCCCAGGCTCCGCGGCCAGTCAGACTGACACATTCCAGCTGATTCCGTGCACTTTGCAGACAAAATAACAAACTGCAGACCAGTGAAGATGTGTGAGGAGATGCATGCTGTGCCCTTAAGGATTTATGTCCTGGACTCTTTGAAGTGTTGCTGCAGTCTCCGTAATTGTCTGCCCTTTGTGGACTAATTGCTTGTCCGCCGCACCGTGGTATACTACAATTGCTGAAAGGAAGACTCGCTTTAAAAATAAAGGGATGCCATGTCTTCAAGAGCTACTTGTTTGAAATAGAGATATCATGAGACGTGCGTTGCCTTAGTTTCCCCAGTGAACCTAAGAAAAGCCAAAAGAACACAGAGCGCTAGACCCGCCACATACACATACACACACACATCCCGGCAAAACACAGCAATCTGAAGTAATAATCATACACTACTACTGCTACAACACTAAAAGGTAATAGTATATGATTGTACTAGTAAAACGGAAGCATTACTACTAACCGAGTGAATCCAGGCCACAGCCCCTGACTGTATGGTGTGTTCACTTAAGAGATGAAACAGAGTGACGACTGCTGAGTACAGAGGTATAAACAGCACAAATAATCTACAAAAGAAGAACTCAAACGCCTACCAAGAAAAATAACCATGAAGAGCATAATGCTCTAGCATCTGTTACACACTGCAACAATGCCACAAAGAACATGCACAAGCCAACAACAACATTATTCCTGCACAGCTGAGTGCTGTAGGACCTTCTGTGGTTTGTTAGGGCCAGCTAAGCAAAATGTTAAGAGCTCCCATGGACCATATATGAACTGACATGTCACATTATTTCCAACACTTTTCTGTTTGTCAGACGCAGGCCGTCAACGCTACAGCGTGTAACTTCGGTGATAAGGTTGCCATGACATTTTCCAGATGGTGGCTGAAAAATGTCGGAAACAAAAGGCTGGTTAAATGGATCCCCTCCTCTGCTGTGGGTTTGATGCTTTCTTATCGACAGACTAATTCCCTGAAGGAATAGGATGTGCCAAGGGAGGAGACTAATGGAACAAATGCGGACTTGTATTCCCCAGACGCCCCGTCTGAGGCTGAACCCGCCTGCTTACTGCAGCGAGTCTCAGCTCCTTTTGCTTTGCATCGCTTGTCACCTTGGGTTTGGGTTGAAAGGTCGAATCCACATCAGATTTGTCTTTATGTTAAAATGCAGCATTACTCTCTTTGCCCAAAAGAGAAAGATACGGCATTTGTGTGGGGGAGGAATCTACCGAAGCAGAGCACGTAGAGCCAGGCTGACAATGACACATGACAATGACAACTCTTTTGGTGCTCAGGCTCCTAGTGAGATTGGATCCACAGCGACAATACAGCAGTATAAATAACTCCAGCAGTGGATTAGATGAGGGAACTCATAACAAGCTGTTCACACCATTTAGACTGAAGTAAATAAACACAGGCGGCAGGTGACATGTCCAGCAGTTATTGTACCACTGAAGTAAAGGGCTCCTGAGGAAACATGCTGAAGCCTCTGGATGGAAAAGGGCTGAAGAACCGATTGCTGGTGACTTTAAATATCAGCAGCAAAGAAATCACGTTTAAAGAAAAAGACATTTTCCAGTTCTTCCTCGAATGCAGTTTGTCTCAGAGTCAACGTCATATCAATGCACAGAACATTTAAAACACCAGCTGGTGCTGCTCCACAGCGGTAGGACATTTTGGCAGTGGGAGCAGTTTTAGCGCGTCAATGATACAACAGGGTGTGGAGTCTGCTGAGCTGTTCATTTGTGAAATGAGCAGCGCTGCCATTGTAATCAAGGCTCGCCAACAAAATCCAATCTAGACCCCCATCATAAAACAACCTTGGATGATACAGACCCCATTAGAACCAAGGCCACTGTGAAGATTCCCTAAAGCGATATGTTCTTAAGACGAGGACGTAGGGCAGAGAGAACTCCCCAAGAGGCTTATATAACATAATGAAAACTAAAAATCCTTGATGCAAAGCCTCATTCATCCACACATTTAGAAACAATCCACCATGTTTTTCACAGATTATTATTACTGTCACACAATGATCTGCACTGTTGCAGGGACAGCATATAAGAGAAAGAGAGACACTAGAGACCTGCAGAAAAAGGCTCAAGTCTGGGATCAGGTCAAGCTCGGAAAAAAACGAAGCTTTACATAAATAACATGTTGAAAATTAAATGATTAAAAAAATTAAATTGTATGAGTCCTTAACAGGTTTAAGTATCTCACGAGTTACCTGCAAAAGGTTATGTAACAGATAAAAGGTTTTTGTGTATGTGCACAGGACCAAAATGGAATAAAAGCTGGCAGATAGAGGGCGGGATAAGGATGAGAGGGATTTTATCTAGTGTCATTTCATCACATGTTATAATATCAGAAAATGTAGTTGACTCACAGCACCTGGGAGTTTGCATACGTGGACAGATGATCAGCGTAAAATCTATTTCCTGTGTCACTCTGCTTCCACAAACACCAGAAGCTGATCCCATTTATACACAGCGAACAATCAGGATGAGTTGAGTGCAGGTGAGAGCTTGACCCAGCACCAAGCTTTGCCTGTAAAAGTTTCTATGTCCACTCGTTGCTGCCTCCTATAAATACCACTAAACCTCCAAAAGGACAGGAAAGCCTGATGTTATGCCCGAATAATTAACTTAATTAATCTTTTTGTCCTCTTTTTAATATTTACTGCTGCTCTCTAATAAAATAAAATTCGATATCTGATTATTCAATTAAATACTTGATTACATAGAATATTTGATTGCAGAAAATGAGCCGTGGCTGCAGCCCTACAACAATCAATCCAAAACTAATGTTCACCTCCAGCAGAATTTTAAATGGCATTGTATAGTAGTTTGCACAACGGTTACCTGTGTGATTAACCTGAACTTTTATTTTCATAAATTAGATTTTGGTGATGCCACAAACGCTTTGAGCAATTTTAATTTCACAAAAACAACTTTTTTCTTAGAAATGTGGATAATTAAACAAAAACTTTAAACAGCAATTTCGTGGTCAGTGCTTCAGGATATAACTTTATCTGTCCGTCCTAAGTTTCAGCTTCCTTGGCTGGTTTTTAATTTGCACTATGTCAGCAGTTCTAATTAAAATGTCCTTTAACTTAATGACTTTTGCCTTGAATAGTCTCTTCAGGATATTCCTTTTGTATTTAATATTTAAATTACAGTTTGCTAAAACAATTAATATAATGCGAAGCACTGAAGAAGCATGTGCAACCATAACGTCGTGAGTCTTATTCTGAAACCAATGTTCCACGCGTTGCCTCATACAGGAAGCAATGAGTTTGTGTGACAGGTTGAAAAGTGAGACCCTGGAGAAGACAGAGATGTCCCGAAGGACAGCACAATGTACAGAAGCATCAAAGCACTGAGTGATCTCAATCAAAAGTTTGCCGGGAGAGAAAAACACGAACAGAAACGAACAAATCAACGGGGATTCCATCTGTATGTATTTACATACAGTACACGCGTGGGTGCTGTGGGCCACAATTACATAATGATGCACTGTAAGCAGAACAATATTGTATTCTCCCTGCAAAGTAATATCTCAACAAATATCAGATTTGAATATCCTGGATGCAAAACTGTATCTGGCAAATAAAATGCATGAGTCAGACACAAGCTGCTGCTAAGGTAAAGGCACAGATAGCATAACTTTACTCAAGAGTAATTATTAAATGTAGAGACTGTTAACAGCGGATAACAGAATAATGCTTTATATAAAAACAAAAGTCCAGCTCTCCGTTGGTTATACTAGTAAGCTTCTCCGTCCTGTTGTCCTGGAAAGTGTTCCAGTATGTAGAAAGATGCTCGAGCCTGGCTATGCCGTTTGATGCGTGATTGACTTGTAATTAAATACAACGTTGGCCTTGAATGAGAATGGCCAACTGCCAACCTCCGTGTAGTGCTTGATGGTTTAAAGAAAAGTCTGTCTCAAAGAAGCATTTTTCACGACATAATATTCACACAAGTGGCAATGAAAAAAAGCAATTCTGATGCAGCACACCACTCAATCTGAATTCAATTTAGCACCAACAGAGGTATCAGAAGTACAAGAAGCTATTGTTTCTTTGCTGGGATTTAGCAGGGGTCAGCAGCATGCGGGGTTTTCCAGTTGAATTGCGAATTGGCAGCGATACTGTACTTGTGTCTGTTAAATAAACGCCACATCTCGTACTGTTAGATCTGCAGCTTTGGGTGAAAATGTAGAGTTAAGAACCGCAAAGTTGTCTCCGCCTTTCTGCCCGGGTAGTTGCATCAAGTTTCAAATACAATTAATATTACACATGTTTACAAGGCCTGGGTCCAGAAGAGCACAGTCCTAGAAACAGCCAAGATTTATTCCCAGGACCATCAAGAAAAACACTGACCACACCATGAAATATCATTTGTATATTATCCTGATAACCAAACGAGTAGGCCAATAAAAATAAATCACAAAATGCCTTTTTTGTCCCTGTGCCACATCTGGGGTACACTGGCAAGAAAAGGTTGCCAATGCACTGCTTGTTTTCAGTCAGAAGCTAGGAAGTACTAACTCCCTTTGTCTCCTCCCACTCTGGCACCCCGAGAAGTACTCTACAAAACATAGCCAGGATTTTACCAATATAGGTATTTTAATGGCTAATGCCAACCTTTAGCATTTATACATAAGGTGAAATACAACCACAGAATTTAAAAATAATGAAATAGAAAAGCATCAAAGCTAAATAAATAACTTGTTGGTTTGAATCTTCTACATTTACAGTACATATCCTTCATACGGCTCAATTCAATTAAAGCTTTTCCAGCTTAATATATGCAGACATGTAGCAGGTTTATGACAACCTGTCATATATCGATTCAGGAAACATGTAAAACTAAGATTACGCTTCTTTTTGTCAGTGCTGCTACTTAAATCCTAACATCTACACAGCGTCGTACTAAGGACGGGTTGTCACACTGTGCAGCAGACCCCTAACCTTGGCAGTGCCAGGTCGATGTTCTACCTATTGAGCCGCACATGTAATAAAACCCCTAATCCCCACAGTGTCAGTGCAACACTCTGCCCACTGAGCTTCAGAGGACAGCGGATACCCGAACTTGGAAGTATTGAAACATGTCAGTAAGCAGCATGAGATGTAGCAGTGAGGAGGCAAAGTGAAAGCCAAGGACAAACACACGAAATATGAAGCAAAGCATCTCTTTCCTAAACACCAGAGAAGAAATCTCCTTCACAGTCTAATATCCCTCATGGAGTCGGAAAGAGGTGCCCTTGTGGTTTAAAGATAGTGTGCTTTAATTAGAAAGTCATGGGTTAAATCCCATCAGTGGCCAACACAGCCATCGACTGTCATTTAACCATCTTGTTTTTTACATTTGTATGCACAGAGCACCCTGACTATTGACCACACTCCAGCTGAGGTCTAATTTGGATTAAGTTATTTGAAAAGAAACTATCACATCCTGACTGAGTATCCAAGAACAGCTTATAAAACTGTATAATCCGGTCATTTCTACCCTCTATATTTGACTGGATGGCTTACAATACCAAATGAAACAATTAGCAGAGGTGCATTTTTGGCTTTTCCCCTCCAAATATCCCAACAAATTGGCTTGTTAGTACAATCCTAAAGCAGAATATGCAAAGAAATCTGCCTCTGGTGGATCAGTCAGTAGGGGTCACCCACCATGCTCTGTAGCTCTGAGAAAACTAACATTTTACTACCATGTTTGAACTGTCTCCTACCATGTGCCAATTAAATCAGAACAGAACAACAGATGTGTTTCTCTGGCTCAGAACACAATCACAGGGTCTCATTGGTAACACTTTTATGAAAAGTGTATTTTAAAGGTTTGGCAATTTTTTCTTGGCTATTTTAAACTCAATTGGAAAGATAGAGGGGGCCTTTTTGGACATGGTAACAGCCAAAACTCACATCACAGCACAATATTTCTAGTTCAAGTAAAACACATTTGAATGTGGTATTTTAGGAATTTGAGATAGCCTTTGTTATTCCCTCTGTATGAACTGACGAGTGTCTCACGGCAGATTCACTGTGGGATTTGTTTTGAATGAATATGACTCAGTCCCAAAACAATTTTTACACTAGATCTAGAAAAATCTAGAACCAACCGTGATTGAATGATGATTCGCTTCAAAATGTTTCTGCCCGGCCATGTATGCATTTATCGTTTGAGGTTTTCTTGTGGCTTTTCCTTACTAAGCAGTAGCACATCACTGCTCCGCACGCCACTTTGCTGCTGCACGATGCTTTCTTCTTGCTGACTATCCTCTGTCAGTCTTTTTCAGCTGCTGCTGATTAACCAGGCTCACCTGGTCAAATAAAGAGTGTGAAGGTAGAGCTGTCTCTTTCGATATTCACCAAGACACCAGCCCTCTGTAGTTCTGTGCTGTATTTCCAGTGTTATTTGTTATAGTTTGCCATCCTCCTGTCCTCTAATGAAACATTTAAGTCAACTTGCCAAAAAATATTTGCGTTGACAGAATTCAAATGTTATTTTATTGTAATCATGTATGAGTAGAAGGAAATCTAAATGTTTAAGCTTGTAAAACATTTGACTTTTAAGCTTATTGCTCATTTTTTAAGTTCTGCTAACTTGTGATAGCACCGTGGTATTAACCAACCACCTTTTTCGTCTGTGGTATTACGTTTAGTTTTTCTGACTTTCACTTAATTAGTTTGAATACAGATTTACATTCATTTTAATTATGTTAAGCAGATTTGTGCCAATATGAATGTAGTTTGCATAAAAGTGAGTTTAGTCAGTACACACCGACAGTCATGAAGCTCTGTGGTGATGAGTTAATGTGACCTTTAATATTTATTGGATATATAAATTATCTAGCTGCGGGTGTAATTAATAGAGACGGTGTCTTTTCTCAGCTGTTATTACAGTACAGACGCATTAATATAAAATGATATACAGAGATCAGAAGAGGACCGGATCAGTGTAAAAAATTAAAGACGTTCCCACAAGCACTTCTAAAAGCTTCAGGCTTTACATATGTTAGCTAGTTAGCTATACTAAACCCTTTAAACTGGTAATATTGTAAAAGTAAAACGCAGTGAAACAGTGGAAGCTGTTGCTATGTGAAAAAAAAAAAATATATATATATATATATATGTATATATTTCTAACCTGTGATCTTAGAAGCTGTGGTACTGGAACTGCTATTAGCTCCCAGTGTTTGTATCGCTATAGTCCAACCGCTGATAAAAAAATAAGAACAATACAACAAAGGAAATGTCCTGCGACCAGGAAAGGCAAAGATATGTGGACAAATTCACACATCTATGGAAACCCACATTCGTTCCTTCCTGGAATGACCTGATCATTCAATGTCTAAATGACTGATCAAATGAATTTCACCTGACAGGTTTGCATTATAGTAGCCACACAAAAGGCACTTGATCAGCCAGAAGTAGCAAAAACTTTGAATGATTGCAATTATAGAAATAATACGTTGCCTTTAGTCAATAGGCCTCAAAGAATTGAGCAATCAATGTTTACTTGATTAAGTTTAGAAGTGGCTGAATGTTTACTGATGGCTCTCATTCGAATATTTATTCTCCCGTTTACAGCCACGAAGCCGAGAAATGTGGCACCGCTTTGTTCTGACAGTCGATAATAAACCAAAATTAGGAAATGAATTGATGAGGATTTTTCTACTAGAGGAATTGTTTACATTAAATGTATGCAGCCTGTAAAGGCATGTCTCAATAAGATAAATCAGAAAATCCAAAGAATTTGATTAGTTCCAATCTTTCCCTTGTTGCAGCTGCTGTCTGCTCAACAACATAATCTAAAGATGGATAAAACCAGGTCAGAGGTGTAATGCACGGCACAGGTCAGTTAACCTAGACAGAAATGTATTTTTCATACTGAATACCAATGTGTGTTATTAAGCGACATACTGAGCCTTTGTGTTGAAAGATTTTTTCTTTTTCTTTCTAGACTTAAGCGTGAATCGTAACCCTGGGAAAACAGTGGTGATAAAATCTGAGAACAGCAGTAAAAACGATGGCTGTGGGGAAACGATGACAACAAGGCTGCGGACAAAGCCAAAGATTTGGAAGCGTTTTGATCCGTTATAAAATGTAAAATCTCCAAGGCAACAAAACGCACAGTTTAATGTTTTAGACTAATTGCAGATGGCTGCACAACAGGGGTTAGTTTCTGAAATATTCAATTAATTTGGCCAGCAAGCATGTATACATGCAGAGCCTACAGCCACCGCATCACAGTAACCTTTAGTCCACAGACGTCCGCCTGCTTACTGTAGTCATTAGTGTGTATGATAACACCAGCTTTGCTTCTGATAAGAAAATACGCACACGTTTAAGGGTCTAATGCTACGGTACTTGTTCCATGTGAGGACAATAGGAGTATTTTCACACTCCGATCTTTTCCCTGACCCCATCAACCTGTCCGAACGCTGCCATTCATCAACATAGCCATTAAAAGTAATGACCTCTTTGGAGCTGCCTCATGATTTAATGGGCAGCACTCTTCACAGAGAATTAGTTTAAAAGGTATTGTTTACACATGAAGAAAAGGACTGTCGGGATAATGAACTTTTACACAATAAACCCCCCTACTTTCAGAGTTGGAAGCACTATGTAATGCTGATATATGAATACTGCCGTCGTGATTATGGTATGAGCCTCAAACGGGCTCGCATATTGTTGTGCTAAGTTACAGCTGATGTGCAGATAAAATAAACATGATTTATAAAACAAATTATGAGCTCCGTAACCATATGCAACGGGAACTGATATGTCCAGTCTGCGGGAAGAAAGAGCAAATTATTACCTGAAGCCACTGTGAAACCTGTGCAGCTAACCCCTAAAAGGAAATATCTGCCTACACTATGTGGCTTAATGAGGCAAAACACCATTAGCATAGTGAGAAACACACCAATAAATTACTCAACAACTGGCGACTTCATTATTAGTAAACGGATTGAAGTGTCTATGTATAACTCAGTGTTACACAACCCTTTCCACCGTAGTAATGTTGCCGTCTACATAAAACACATAAAGATGCGGTAATATGAGCGAAGGCAGTTGGAAATCCATTTAGTGCCGCGATGCAATATTGCTGTGTGGAATTCTTCTCCCAGAGACGGGCCATGCAGATGAGATTTCTGCATCTCAACGAGATGAGAGTGCTTCTTGGTCATAATGACACTGTAATGAGCAAGGTTACTAACCTGCTTATAGGGCAGAGTGAAGTACAAAACTCTGAAGTCACTTCTCGGTAAAGGGAGAAGTCACAGTTACTGATCACTAGAATCTGGATGTGACAGGGTTTTTTAAGACATTCTTCTGTTTTCTAAAAAAAGGTGATGAGGGGAGAGAGAGGGATGGGTAATGATATGCTGCAATAGAACACCTAAAAGGTCACATGGCCAAGTACCAGCGGGTTATTCTGCTGTTTTCATTCTTTCCAACCAGGTCAGGGCTTTATGGTCAGTCTCCAGGACAAACTCCCTCCCGAAGGTATTGTGCGTTGAAGTCAGCATGTTAAACCCCAGGCCACGTGGGTGCCGTTTGATTATTCATTTGTTAGCTCTGACTTTGGTTTGGCTGACGTCAAAGTAAGTGTAAACAATTTTCTACGACCTCCTTAAGGTCGTTGTCAATCAGCGTGGATCCTGCTCGGTTCTGGTCAAAATGCTCACTTTACATAAAATAACAGTTTTCATGTTGTGTTTGTGAGATGGATTTCTTTCAGATGACGGACGACGACTTTGTGTTGACGCTCCGACAATAAAAGAATCAGAACATGGACCCCACATCTCCTGGTATTTTATTAAAATAAAAGTGTTGTGGGTATAAAACCGTGACCATTTCTGTAGGAAGACGTGGATGAGTAAACGTCTTCGCTGAGATTCTTATTATAAAAACTAAAACTTACACTCATAAATAGACGGGTCACCTCAGTGCAGCATTTTGAGCACTGAAATAAGTTTTCTGCTGTCTGGTAAATTTGATCATAGTCCCTGATTTTCAAACAACAGTGAAAAAGTCAAGTGTTATCGCAGGCGATATTACGTTGTAATTGCCACTATCAAAAGTGAAGAAGTCCTTTGAGACGTACACAGACGGGGAAATTAGGACTGTTGCTCTACTGGCATGTTATTGAGGACATATTCAGAAGGAGTACAGACTCCCTTGTGCACATCACTCACGCTCACCAGATAACCAAACAGATGGACGAAGCACTGCCAGGATAAAATGAATCCCCAGACATTAAAGTTAAGTTCATTTTTATTTACTTGAGTGGCTTGTTCTTGATTAGGATCATGTCTTGTGCACGGATCTACAGTATGTTGCTATGGTAAAGTCAGTATTCAGAATCTAGCTTAATTAAAGTCTTCATCTTCACTTGTGTGAAAGTTTATTACTTCTGTTTGTAAGGGGAGCCTCTTTTTCCTTCAAATATTAATTTATTAAGTTTCCTGCATTCCTCATTTTTACGTTTCCTTTAGTAAAACTACCACCACAGAAAAGCACAGCACCAGCTTTGCCATGACGACAACATTTCACCACATGGATTGTTTTAGCTGACATGACATATTGACTAGGATTTAGACATGTAGACCTACTGTTATTCTGGAAGTTCATGCCAGAGAATCAGCTAATTTAGTTAGGAAGACGTCTTATATATGTTGCGCTCATCATCTCCCATCTGTATATTAGGGGCCGTTCCTGTAATAGTGAGATATTGGGAGTAGAAAAGGTCACATTTTGACTGCTCATGTGGTTTAATTTGAACGTAAGTGAAGGGAGGGATGGTGAAGTTAGGGGGGCATTGTGATTCATAATGTCTTAAATACTGACGCCAAATAGCAACCAGTGGTAAAGATGCTAAAATCTAATACAAGAAGAAGATTACAGTTAAATTGGTACAAATAAACAGATAGTTATATATATATATATATATATATATATATAGTTATATACATATAAACTATGTTATAGTTTATATATATACACACTAATATTACATCCAAACTTTCTATTACTGTACATTTATTTCAACTCAATAAGACATTTTCTTTATATCTAGTGCTGAGTATAGGTGGGAACGTTCAAGGTTTAGGTTTATTTATATATGAATTTATTTATAATGATATTATTTATATTATATTTTGTGTATTTATTTATTCCTAGTTGTGTATCTAATAGTTCTGATGTGTTTTGATATGAATCTAAAATGGAATAAAGAACTTCATTATCATGTCTCCTAATCTTCTGAGCAGATTAAGAGATGAGAGAAAAGAACGCAGAAAAAAAAGCACATAAAAGGCAACACAGCTCTGGAATCGAACTGATCTCAAACCTCTGTTGAACACAGAGTTGTCGGCATAGCTGAATATTCACTACGCCACACCTGGCACGTGACGTCAGTCTCCCTGATCTCAACACGCTTTAATTATTGTCACTTACATGTTCTGCATTAACGTTTGAGTGGAAGAGGGACATAGTTGGTCCTGACGTAGTGGCTCAAAATGATGAATGAGGAATCAAAGGAGAGATGCACACAGTTTAAAGCTGGGGAGGGGGGGGGGGGTTAACTGCTCAGCTCATGTTTTATGTATGTTTGTTCCGCAATTCAAATTAAACTATTACAAGCACACATTTTTTTGCTCCTTTAAATGAGGAGAACTGGAGGTGTTCGAAATGTGCAACTGCACAGGCTCAAGAAGTCAAATGTTAATTATTTGCCACCTTTATATCCCCTATCAATTATAGCTAAACTGATATTAACAATGTAGTTGTGTTGGCAGCATTGTATAAACGTGTGGAAGAAGTGTGGAATTGAGATTTGCAGGAAATATGTTTCCAAAGGTTTTGACGTAAAAATAAATGAAGTATAAACACAACCTTCATTTCCTGGCTCTAGTTCAGAAAATAAAACTGAACCTTAGCCTTGTTTTTACTGTCACATAGACTAGGAAAGACTTTTACTGAGCTCAATGTGCCGATTAAAGCTATGGACCCTTCAGGACTTCAGGTTTCTCTGGACCCAAAACACATGAAGGGCTTCTCTTTGACAGCCGGGACTCAGTGTTGTTTTTATACTTGGGGTTTCCATCAACACGCTTGTCACTTCTCTGACAGCATCACGACAGACTGACATCACTGTGATGCTGCCAGGTAACAGTGGGTAAGTACTACATCTATGAAGTGTCACACTGTAGAAAACACGGTTTCAGCTGTAATTAGGGGAGTTGAGCACCCTGAAGCAAATAATGCTTAAACAACATGCAACACACACAAAAATGAGGAAAAGTGTCGGCAATAGAAACTAAAGCTACCAGAGCTAATCCGGAGTCTCCTGTGGTTCGTGACGCTAACACTAAGAAGTTGTTACCAATAACAAGGGCAAGAAGTTACTTGAAAGAACGAACTTGTCAGAAATACCATAAGAAGATGACAAGCACCTTTTGCGTCGGAAAATATTCAAAAGGTTATACTTCATTCAAGCTTCAAGTTAAACGGGTACTCTAAGCAAACAGGAGCTTTCTCAGCATCACATTATGACACAGGTTTCACCCCGGCAGCTCTCTGTTGTCCTCAGTTGTATCTGTACAACTCCAGCCAAGGAAGGAAATATTGGACCCTTTGAGAGTATAGAATAAATACAATTTATCGAAAAAAATCAAATATCACAATGAGGTTACATTGGGTTTAGTTCTATAGAAAGGTGAAGGATTCAAATTTCAACAAAGACACTCAACACATTGCAGCGTAAAATACCACACACACACACACACACACATTATAAATGGACTTGAATAGAAGGAAACTATTCTTCATATTCACACACACACTCATATAAAAGTTATCAGTTTCAACCATAGGACGCAGTTCCACCCGTTACCTTAGTGTGGGGCCTGCAAAGTCACTGCTTAGAAAGTAATTCTCAAAAACCCTCTGATTCACTCTAAAACTCCACAGCTGAGTTACAGTCCTCACTTAATTCAAGCGCATTAAAGAGAAGGAGCAGACCAGCGGACCATAAAGCTCTTAGGGAATGATGTAAGGAATAAGAAAATGTGAAGAAACTAGTGTGGAAAATAAAAATGGTGGCCTGAAATGTCGGCAAATGAAAGCCCCTCTGGTCTTGTCTGGAAGTCAAAGCAGTGCGTTTGAGGGTACTGACTGGCAGAGAGGTGTTTGGAGCCGAGCTTCAAAGGCTGGAAGAAGAGTGTGTGGCAGCACTGTGCCCGAAAAAGCAACTTCAATGTGAGCATCAGGGAGCCTGAGAAAGAACGATCAAACCGAACGGAAGACGGTGGGAATATTAGGGCACAATTAGACGTTGCACAACTTTACTATAGCTTAGGTGTTGTTTTCTGAAAGAAAATCAAGTGAAATCCATTTCATTTATTGATGTGAATATTTTCTGTGGAGCAGGATTTAAAGTAACAGTTAAAAGTTTAAGACATTTTTTCCCACTGGAATGCAAATAAGGAATATCCAATAATTTCAGGATACTGAGAACTAAATGTATTTATTGCTTTAGTATCATTTAATCCAATGGTCTCCTAATAGCATCAAATCATCATTATTCAGACAGCTCAGTGCCATTGTGAATATTTGCAGAGCTGCACTGGGAATACTCTAATACACAGAGTACTTTCTGGCAGACCACGAGGGTTTTTTCTCTTCCACTTCTTCTTCACCATTTTAATGAAGCGTGTAATTCTAAAGCAGTTGTTCCAAGATGTGCGTTGTTGGGAGATAAGACATTAATCATTTACTGGCACACAATGGACTAATTTCATTATTTAATGATTTGCATTGAAAATGTCGTTAAAAGGAGATTAGAGAGGCAACCAAGTGTAGGTACCACAACTGTTACTGTATGAAAGCATGTATATTCTCCTAATTTAACCCTTTTAATCATGGACTTTCCCCAAAATTGGGGATGATACAAGGAACTGTTGGATCGCACATATCATGGGGGGAAAAAGCTAGTTCCAAATGAATAATGAGGAAACCGTAAAGTATTTTAACAGACCACAGTCACTGCAGTGAAAGTTATGATAAGAGCACGCGCACACACACGCACACACACACTTGTTTTCTGTAAAATGGCACCACCTCATCAGGTTCCTAATCATCTCGCTGTCCTGTGCACATACACATACTGTAAGTACACTGTGCTCTCGTGTGCAGAGACTCACACACACACACACGCGCGCGTGCACGCAGCACACCATTGCCTGGCACATTACACCAGCAATGTGCCTCAGGCAGTTCACTGGTAATGTAAATAACAGCCAACAAATGTGAACTTTAATTAAAAAGCACCCTGTGTGCTCTGTCCTTTCGGCCTTGTGTATCAGCAAATATCCAAAGTTAAATTAAAAATACCAAACTTTTATTTCCAAACTTCTGCAAATGCTTTTACTTAGTCTTAATTCTGCACACAGACCCTCATGTTGACTACCACTTCTCAGGTGACCATGTAGCTCTAATTAACTAAATACTTTATGAATGTGATCACTATAATTGACAAAAGGTTGCAGTGGATGACATGCTCCGTCATTCCTATGCACCAAGTATAAGGTATGGAGGTTTAGATTTTTGAGACTTATACCCTCATTGTGCCCAGTTATTTCTTACTATCCACTCCTCTGTAAATCAGACACTTTAATGTTCCCCTCAGTGGGAGTTACATTGTGATAATGCACAGTGTCAGCAAGTTGTCAGCTGTCTGCTTCACTAAAGAACAGGGAGAAGGGAACTGGTGCCTGCAGTCTTCAGGGGTCTTTCTTAACCTTTACCAGGAAACTGGCTGCTTCTTTGATGCTGGCTGCAGGCTCTGGAGAATGTCACCTATAATTACCGCTGGAATCAATCTGAAGAACTCTGCTGCCCCAAGTGATCATGATATGCTAATGCAGGTTTAATAAAGGGCACTTTGCTAAGTAATGCTTACAATTAAAATAGGAAAAAAAACATGCAGCATCTTACAGACGGTGGCATTAAAATGAAATATTAGTATGACCTAATGCTGCACTTTCCAACTGCCAGTTGACACAAATCACTCTTCATATGTATTCAAAAAACCTTCTGCTGTTAAATTATTTTCCATAATCACTTTGGACTTTGGCGATTTTCAAGATAGAGTTTGACTAACCTGAATTCAGGGAGCGGATGCTCAGAAAGTTCAATAATCCGCTCTAAATGTGGTCTGTATTTGTTTTGTCTACATGTAAAGCAGGGAAAACAGAAGTGGCGGAAGAAGCTCACCACTGCTGGCTGATATTTTAATGAAAGCATAACTTATTCCGTTACCGAGACACAGGCAAGAACTGAAGATCAGCCGAGGAAATTAAGTTCATCTAATACATGGCTCCATTTTCAATCAATCACTTTTGTTAAATGAAATAATTGTTCCCCTCATGATGAGCAAGAACAGATGTATGACAACTAATTAACATTTAATGAAAAGAATTTTCTTTTTTAATGAAATGCTCCCACCCCCTGCTCCTCCTCTACCACCAGATCCAACTGTACCTCGAGACAGTATCGTAACTACATCAGCATAATGTAGGAAGAAAACTCGCACAACTTAATAAGGAAGAAGCTTTCTTTGTTTATGTTCAGTCTCTTAACTTAATTTGCCGAATTTTATCACAGTGTGAGGGGAGGTGGAGCTCTTACCTCTGTCACTCAGTTGAATTTAATTCCCCGTTAAAATTGAGTAAGTGTGAATTGCCCTGCCATAGACCCCAACAGCTCATTGTTCGCAGCCAGTCTCATTAAATCTGTCAAATGCCCATTTCCGTGCATGGTTTCCTGCCCTCACATTTAATGAATAGCAGGAAGATTACAGTTAGATGGCTTTTTTTGATACAGGGTAAAACCATTGTTCTGCACAAATAACCTGATCATTATGGTAACATGGTTGCTTCCTCTGCTGTTTCAAATACTGCTGAGCAAAAAAAACAAATAGCTTAGCATGATGACAGGATTTCACCTCAACGCTGTAGTAATCCTAAATAATAATAATCTTAAAAGTTAAACAGTCAAACTAATTGTTGGAATTTTTATGATGGTTGACCGAGAAAGCAGTAAAACATACGAGTGAGTTTCCTCTGCCGGGCTTTCCCTGCATTTCCCCTCAGCCGCTGCTGGTTTGCGGACATTTCTCTTTTGAAATCAAGGGAAAGATTTCCTATTTCGTTGCCTTGAAAAACCTTTGGGTTGGTTTTTATTAGATGTTCTGTGTAATTTCCCTTCTATGATATGAATTCATTTCACAGTACCTATACAGCACTATACACTCATTCATCCTGCTACTCGTGAAAGCAGCCATATCATCAATAAACACCAGCGACCCAGTTCCGCTGGCAGCTAAACATGCTCATGCCATAGCACTGCCCATCACACTTGACAGATGTGCTTCGGTTGGCGGGTTGCTCCTTTCCTTCTCCACACTTTCCTCTTCCCAGGATTCTGGTACAACTTATTTCATGCTCACATCCAAAGGAATTTGGTGCTTGTTAATTATTCTTGTGTCTGCCTTGGTAGGTAGCCAAAAGAATGTATTCAATCAATGGCACACACTGAGCCTAATCGGTGGTTTCTATTTGGCACCCAGAAGCCATCACACACAGCTGCATGACTGCAACAGGAAGTGTGTTAAACTCTAAAGACAGCACTGTCTACAGAAACCGTGGCTTTTTCAAACCACAGTATATCTCAAACCTGAAACCTACTCAAACGGGTTGTCGACTGTACTAGATGTTGTGAAAGGGTTCCTCACCAGGGACAGAAATGTGCAGTCATCCACTTTGAACAGCCTTGGCCACCTGGCCTTGATCGCTTGTCATCAATATCTTTGAACCTCTAAAAATGAGAAAGCATGAGTAAGATGTCTGTGATTGGTACCAGGCTGCCTTAATAATATGATACATTTATCATTTCATCAATTTTCATTTTTGATTCATACACGGGTATGAGTTTATTTTTAACTGACCAAGATTATAACTTTTGTGAAGTAGGACATCTGCAAAGTACATTTTTCTTTACACAAAATATATAAGTACATTTTTAAGTCTCTTCCCGTTTATAAACATCTCCGTACTCTAACCCAAAAAAATCCTCTCTGATGGCCTCAAGCACTGTTCAGCATTTGCTTTTTCACTGCAATCTTTTAAGCATGGAGCGCGCTAATAAATATTCTTAGCACTTGTACAAGATTCACGACCAAACACATTCACTGGCATTCCCCCATAAATATACGTCTCTCTGACGCCACTCCTGGTTGAATGTCGCTTTCTAGCGCAGCATCAATAAACAGCAGTGGCCTTGTGATGAGGGCAGAGTTACAGTTTATTTGTTGACTCAAGACAGATACGAGTTTTCACTCTTCTCCTTGAGCACGACATAAATCAAACAGACGCAATAAGCTCAGAAGTGGAGATCATTAACGGCTCACGATGGCGTCAACTTTACCCTGGGAAATCTACCCCACAAAGGGAGACTCGGCCACACGGAGCTTTTTGGTGGAGGACCATTTGTACCCTGTTGTGGCTAGCAGGGGACTAATATCTTGTTCCTGACACCGCTGCTTCCAGATTTTTATGAGGTCTTCACTCTGCGAAGGCAACATCCCGCTGAACCAGCAATTACCTGCTAATGCACATTGGCTAATTTGGATCTGGGGAGAGGAGAATTATAGGGCAATCAGCCTGAATCTAAAACCCTGCTATGTGTGCAAAATGATTCGTACAGTTATGACAGCTGTACTTCCCTCCCCCTGACACATACAAATGGTCTGTGTTTCTCTATCAATTTCACATAACACATCAAGAACTGACTTCAAATCTTCAAAAGCAGAACACCCATTCAACATGTGCACATTTGGTGTCTAATGTTCACCACACGTTGAACTTGTTTCTGCAAAAAGCCAAGTAAAACAGTGGTGGTGGAAAGGTCACACATACTCGTTTAGTTCACCGAAGGCATAGAGAATTGTAATTGAAAAATTCAAGCTATGGCACCAACTGTTCAGAACCTATAGAGGTTGACTGCTTGTTTATAGCTTGTGTTGTTTTCTCCTCCACAGTGGCCCTTGACAGTGCAGTTATGAATGAAATGTGACACAGATTCCTATAATGCACCATAAAAGATTAAGATGTGAAACAGATAATGTGATTTAATTAACTGAAAACAATAAATAAATAAATATCTATTATTTATTTTTCACTTTGATTTGAATGATCCAATATAAATTCTTAATATCCCGACACCCATAATTGCATTTGCTCCTTTTCTCAGTAAACACATGCTATATTGTATACTTAAAGTATACTTATATTGTATACTTTATGTATATACTTATTCTAAATTATTGCAGAAAGAAAAGTAATTATCACCGTTCAAACAATATTGTGATAAGTCCAAATCAGACTTAAATGGCTGCTTTTAAAGTGAAGGAGCAGTGGCTCTACTCTGAGGTAGCCCCAGGAGTCCAGGGACAGAAATAGTATGAAAGTGTCTTATACTGTGAATACATATTTGTCCAACCACGTGTGTAAAAGCAGGTTGTTATCTTTTGTAGACCAACACGGAGGACTGAGCACTGTAAACCACGCCGGAGAGCACCTGTCGTTCTTTGGCAAAGTTCACTCAAGTAATCTGATCCCATCAGACGGTGGAAAGGACAGTGTTAAGACAGACTAATTAATGTTCTATTAATAACCCGAATGTTTGTCATTGCAGATTTGTCTCGAAATGCTTTAGCAACTCCTTGAAAGTCTGTGGTGGAATAAACATTTAAGCGAGTGAGAAAATAGGTTTTGGAAGACATAAATGTCAGCTACATGCAAAGTAAATCTAAGTTATGGGAATTGATCAACACCTATTATCAACTCTGGCAGTTGTAATGTTTTTCTTCCAGCTTTAAAAAAATCTAACTTCATACCCTGTTAATAACTGATTAAAGTATAACTCAACCAACTAAAATAAAAGTACATTTTCCTATGGAAATTCTGTCTAAGCTAAGTGGCTCGTGAAAAAAACACCCTAAGAAAGGTACTGTACAATGATTAATATCTGCAAGAACAAATAGAGCTTAAACACTTAAATCATGTGTTTACCTGTCAAGAAGAAAAAGCAATTACTATAAAAACTTAATTAGTTCTGTCCCGTGTCTCTCCCACGCAGGCACTCTACAGTATGTACTGTACAGATTTAATGCATGCGGGCCCATATTTTGACAGCTATTAGCAGAGGTAATGTGCATGTTTTAACTACAGAGAACTTCTGGGAGTTCTCCACCACAGAATGAGTCAGGACGAGAAATGCAGCTCGGTAGGCACCTGGAGAACTAAACATGGTAAATTTAGCCATCTAATCTTGTTATTTCACTATTTTCTGACACAGATTACTGTACAACAATAAAACTAGATTAGTTTGACTGGATCTCATTTGTTTAAATAACACTAATCATTCTAATAATCACGAGTCTTTGTTTTACACATTGACATTAATACCACTGCTCAGATCAGCTGCGCTAATTAAAAAAAAATCAAAGTGATGTCATTGTGAGCTGTTTCTTCCCTATCCTACTGGAATGAGTAATGTACGGGATGATTTCATTTCTTTGTTCTTTACTTGCATCCTCTGACATTGTTTGTAATGTGCCTTTAAAGTTTTTATTGGGTATTTAGGGAACCGGTCATTTCATTTTCTCCATCTCATAGACACTGTTTAAAGTACTGAAGGTTTTACATGAGTTACTGCTTGAATCTCCAGTGAAACAAATCCTCCCACTAATCTGCTGCCCTCAACGCACCGCACTTTATTACAGCACCGTATCTGGTTCAGCTTCTGCTCAAGTTCTAATGATGTCTGACGTGAAACCCGTGCACCCTGGGAACACGCGTCCTTGTATGCGCTGGATCTGAGACAAAGAAAAATTTCTCAATTAAAATCAATGGGTTGTGGGCTACAGAGCTGTTAAAATCAGCTGACCTCAAACTCTCCACAGCATTAAGTGAATGTTTGTTAGAGTGGGACACAGTTCAAAGCAGGAGTCAGGCCCTGTGAGGAATGTAATTATGGTGCTTAACATTATTACAGAACTGCAGCTTGCCAGTCCGATCCCCTGTGCTCATTTTTAAGTATTCAAGATTATTTTAACAATGTATTCATAACAAATGGTCATTAGCCAGGCTGTGAAATATTTAATTTCTGTGAAATTATGTATGATGGCGAATGTAAATGTATAGTTTGCTCCAACCTCTTCACAGGCAAAGCCCAAGCGTTGTGTAATATGTAACATGTTGCACCTGAATGGACTGCAGCCACAGGTACCGTCATCTATTACACATGTCAAATAGTCAAAATGTCCATGGAGCTGCGTTGAGAAATGCTGAGTGGTGAAATAAAAAAAAAGAAATGGGTACAAACACAGAACATCAGGACAAAAAGACAAATGTTGTCGTATGTGGCTTTCAATACTTAATAAGAAGATTTATTATCACCTGGTGCACAATACCTGGAGAGTACAATGAAATATTTATAGTAATACAACAATTCTCACCATAAACTGTTGTAACCTGTCCATAAACTCCACAGTTTTACCACTGACATTAATCTTCTCAGCTGTTCTCCTAATTTTATGGCAGGTTATATATCCCAAAGCACATTCAACAGTAAAAAAAATAATGATCAGAGGAGAGCACCAGGGACGATAACAAGCTAAAATATATTAGAATATTAACTTCAACTGACGGTTCAGTGTGTTAGTCGACTTTTCAGCATACTAACTATTCACTTCTAATACTGTGTCACATACGGCCCAAAGTAATGAGCTCAAGGCAGGTTGTTAATACTGATTGATAAAAGAGCTTTCAGAGGCTGGAACGCCCTCTGTGGGTGTTTTATTACCTTTTGTATCCAAAGCCTGGAGAATGAGGAAAAAGAAAAGTGGCATTAGCTAATGTATGGCTGGAGTTTTAATGGTGTGTGGGGACAACAGAATACCCATTAGCCATTGCAGGAACTCTGGAATTAGACGTGTGTCTGTTTAGAATGGCGTGTTGATTATTTGGTCTTAAAATTGGCCTAATGTCGCTGTTGGTAATTGATACATTCAAACCATATGTGCTATGCAAAGAAGTTGTAAAAACAAAACCACAATTACTCCATTAATTTTAACCTCAATCTGAAATGCTATCTGCAGCAACGTCTATATAGAGACTATTATACTTTAGCCATCCCCTCAGTCATCCATTCACTAAATCATTCTGTTTTCATTATTATTTTGAATCACATATAAATGCCAATGCCACATATAAATTTTAAACACAGCCAAAAGAGGAATAGGATGTTGCCGCCAAATCAATAGGCAGGGCTTTACTGCTTCAACATATGGGAGTTTGGGAGTTAAATCTTGCTTGGTTGCTGATTGAATTTTACAGCGAGAGCCTTCAGGAGAGTGCTGAATGGTAATTACCCCAATGTAGGAACTACCAGAGTGGAAAGAATGTGCTAAAAAATTGAATGAGAATGAATAGCAGCGGGCCAATCCTTGGGTGTAACCCATCTGCTCTGAAATGTGGCAAGTTTTAAAAAAAAGGACACGGGAAGCTATAAAAGGGACAAAATTGCAACAGAAGACACATTGTGGCCTCGGCTCTTAATGAGGTTAATGAGTTTTTGCAGGACAAGAAGCTTAACATTTTCGTTAACAGTTCACAGTGGCTATAACATTCCTCCAAATTCACATAAAATCTCATTTTTAAATAGTAAATTCTGTCTGTGAACACAGTCTGCCGCAACGGCTGCTAAATCTGTCGGCTAATTTCACGTTTAACAAATAACCCCACACAGCCCACATGCCTCAGAGGGTGCACTCAGCCACCTTATTCTCTGAGGCTTAAGGAGATGAGCCTTTGGAGATGAGTGTCTACAAAGGTTGGCGAGATATAAAGGCATAGGGTCATCTTTAAATTAAGATGTACTTTTTAGATCTGTCCATCACAAGTTTGACTGATTTTTAAACTCTACCAGCATGTTGTTGAGAAGAATAGAATATTTGTGTATTTAATTAATTGATTATCAAAGTATTTGCCAAAGTGGTAACCTTTCACCTGTGCATTTTATAATGTTGTTCTCTTGTAATTAACCAAGTTATAAAATGTCCAACCCATAGATCTTTTGTGCATCATTAAATGTTCATTCTTCCCATTGCACATCACCAAAGTACTGCATCAGATTGGTAGTTGACTGGTTTAAAACCAGACCACTCGACTGTCAGTTTGAAGGCAAATACTCGTTGTCAGCTGGAGAGCCCCTATTGCAGTGATGTAGATCTGGGTCAGATCTAACCAACTGCAGACAACTCTAAGTATTTCAACAGTGACACTCCTTGTATTGCTTTAGCTCTGTACTCCAGCACTTTGGATTTGAAATGAATCAATGAATGAGGATAAAGTGCTGACTTTCCGCTTTAAAAGTGTTTGAGAATGTTCATTTCTTCTCTGGTCACTCAATATGGAGGACAACGCATTCAAGTTAATGCTAAAAGTCAGCACTTTGAACTCAGTCAATGTTTCATCCTGGAAGAAAGGGGTTGGAAGAAAGAGACAACATAAAAGGAAGTTTTACTGTACCAAATTAGCCAATAAATTGATTAGCGCATGGAGAGCTTTTGAGGATGGACTAGTGTTTGAAATGATTCCCCAAACAGAAATATTGGCTGGTTTAGAATTCATTATATGATGGCAGCAGTTATTTGAATAATTGTCAATTGTTCGAAAGAAATCAGTGCCCATTAGGTTTTCCCATAAAAATATTTCACTGAGCTAATCTGCAGATGATGAAAACAATTCTTACTTGTAGCTTAATGATCAGTTTTATTTTATTGTTTGAAATGTTGGTAAAAAACAAACAAACACTGATGACAACTGTGGAATGGGAAGCACATGTTTCATTGTCAACTGATCAAGTAACTGACTAATAAAAAATAACAGCTGATTAGACAGACAGCTATAATTACATCTCCTATTGTAGAAAGTCAATCTAACCAAAGATCTGTGTGTACAACATTATCTAGTCCTAAAAATTCCAGATGTGCCTCAGATATACCAGTTTTCTTCTGTTCTGTCCTCACAGGGCCACAATCTGTGCTGTTTATCTCCACTGATTCCCGTGCCGCTGAGAACAGTCGGGTTAAAGATAGATGTATTAAAGGTACTGTGAAGAAAGGTTTACTAAACTGGAGTGTGTTAAAACTTTGAACAAGGATATCCTACGTTCACTGAGCCTCGAGCTGGCTGAAAGGGAGCAGTTTGATTTTATGTAGCTACCAGCATCTGCTAATACCAAGTTCCTATCTGGCATCGCTCTCTTCCAGAGAAAGACAATTCTTTAACTTGCAGGGAACAATTGTCAATGATTCTGCCCTCAATTGGAGTTGCTGTGCACCCACCACTCCATAATAACATGTTTCACCGCTAGATCTACTGACTCACTTCTTATCTAGACAGACTAAGACTGGTATTACTTAAATCACAGGGTGAACAGTGACTTGACAGAGAAAATCTGGAACAAATTGACAATGGACATGCACATCCTACCCTAATTCCTATTTCGATTGCACCTTAAAGCACAAAACAAACTGATTGAATGTAGCGTGGTTCCATTCATTGTGCAAATTGTTGGGATATTTGTAGAGATAAACTGCTGGTCACGGAAATTTTCCACCTGCGCGATAAAATGCCTAAAACATGATGAGAATATGGCATTACTTTGTTGTTGTTGTTTTTTGGACTGTATTTCATGTATTCATATGAGGAAGGTTTCAATCTCATCTTTCCACGTGTTGTTTTTGGTCGGCTGTTATTTTTTTTTATCTTATTAATAAATATTTGAGTCACATGCTGCATAATATTTAGTTTAGTTTGTTTTTTTTTGCAAAGTCAGTTGAATAAGTACAAAACAAACCTAAATTTGGGATCTCCTAGACTAAATTGACTTATATCACGATCAACGGCCGTTTCCCGCTGACTGCCAAGTGTTATATTTGATATAATATGTGGTTGAGGTTGTCACACATCATGTGACCATTAGGGATGTTGAAATAAATCACATAGTTGATGCATCACGATGGCAACATTTACCTACTTAAGAAGTCACGTTAGCCGTTAGCCGAAATGCTGAAACACCAACACCGGTGAGTGAAATCCCAAAGAAAATAACTTAAATCCACAAGGACACAAACAAAGGTAACTTTGTGTATCATAGCACCATAGATTGTTTTCTAGGCAGGTGACTGTTTCTTTTTTACAATTTAAAGTAATCACAATCTCTGTTTACATTTCCAGCTTTTGTTAACTAAAAAGTTTACATGTCACTGCTCGTGAAGTCATGTAGAGTGGTTGATGGGCGGCATCGTGATGCATTGAGATATCGAGTTGAATCATCGACATCGAACCGTTGACACCAGTGAAGGTTCACAGCTCTAGTGACCATAGACTTCAGCTTCAGAAAAGCTGTTTAGAAAAAAGAATTGATGGTCCATGATTAGTTCACAATAGAGCGCATACTGTGCATTCCAAAGTCACAGGGAATATGAGGGGTCCCCAGTCTGCAATTTTCCCATGATCCTTATCTTTATTAGCTCATTATTTTCAGTGGAGCCAGCAGTGGCTGCTGATCTGTGGCATTTATCTGGGAGAGCAGAAACAGCCAATTAGTGAGTGCTTATCTCATCACAGATATGGAGGTGCAATAAAAATTAAACAGCACAGTAAATGTAGATAGATGTGATTTAAATGATTGTCTAAATTATTTGTCTGGAAACGTTTTGCATTTTTGGCGCCGCCCCCTGAGCTGGCGACTCGGTCACCTGTGCGAAAACCTGTGAGTGAGTGGTTTGTCTGTTTGTTTTTTTTACTCTATACACTGCAGACTACAAGCTTAGTCAGGCATCATGTCATCTACAGAAATTCTCAGATGACTCCGCACTGGTTGGTCTAATACAAAATAATGATGATATACTGTATAGAAATGAGATAGAAAAATGTGTTAAATGGTGTGACGATAACTACCTGACACTTAATATTAACAAAACAAAAGAGCTGGTGATCGATTTTCGGAAAAAGGTGGTTAAGCCACTTCCAGTATTCATCAAAAATCAGCAGATCGAAATAGTCTCCTCTTACAAATATTTAGGAGTTCACATAGACCAAAAACTTAAGTGGTCAGAGAATGTTCATGCTGTGGTCAAAAAGGCTCAATCCAGATTGTTCTTACTGAGGAAACTAAAGTCCTTTGACATCAGCAGGACTTTTTTAAACACCTTTTATCAGACATTTGTGGCTAGCGTTTTGTTTTATGGGATTGTATGTTGGGGCAATAGTATCACTGCTGCTGACAGGAACAGGATCAACAAATTATTTAAAAAGGCCGGTTCTATCATTGGGTCAACACCTGATTTGTGAGAGACTGTGTTTGAGAAAAGGACCAGGAGAAAAACAAAAGCTCTACTTCAGTATGAGAGTCATCCCTTGTTAGAAGTGTTTCATGGTTTAGAAGGTGTGATGAGTAGCCGGTACAGGATGCCAAGGTGCTCCACTGAACGTTTTAGAAAGTCCTTTGTGCCGACTGCAGCTAAATATCTAAATGATACTACTATTTGATCTTGCACATTCCAGGAATTTTAGCTGTTTTCAATGTCAGTATGATTGAGGTTTGTCTGTTTTTATTATTTGGTTTTATTATTGTACATTGTTTTTATTTAATTTATTTTTGTACAGTGTCGACCATTTAAGTTTCCCCCATCGGGGATTAACAATAAAGTTCAAGTTAAAGTTAAATTAGCTTGCTATTATGTATGTTGGTAAAAATTTTATATTGCATTGGCGGACACAGCTAAATTTAAAAATTAGTGTTTCCTCTTTTTTCCTTGTTTAATTTTATCTCGTTACTTTAAAGCCCTATGGTTACCCTTCCACTACTTAATTATTGTACTGCCTAGTCTCATAACGATGTCTGAACAAACACAGGGTCATCACTTAACCACTAGTTAACAATCCGCAGGGAGTCAGTATGCTGGTGTAGTGTATTTAAGGTTTGTTTTTAGCCTTTTTCATTATGTTTTAGTCACCTTCTTACATAAAGCATGGGTTTCAAACATTAGGAATCCCACATTAAATAATATTTAATGTGAAAAATTAATCACTTTTGATAGATTCAACTAAAACTCAGAAAACTTTGTTAATGTAGCATTTGTGGTGACACAGGTGCTCCTAATAAAGTTGCAGTCAAAAAGACTACTGAAAATGCCTGGGAGGCAAAAATGGTTGTTAGTAACCTAATCACTAAGAAGCAGACTTCACTGACTGAGAAATTGCCTAAATAAAGAGCGAGCAGAACGTCATGTTCAACTTGCACATCACGCACACTGCAGATGTCTGCCACAAAAACACTTCGCTATAAAAGTTTGGCCTAAACTGTGCAAGAACGAGTGTAAACCACTTAAATACTGAACACTATTGAATTTATTGAGCCTCAATCAGTCAGACAGTTTGAGTTCATGTAGTCTGACTTATTGTTTGGCACATCCTGAAACCAAAACGACAACGCAACTGAGCAGAACAGCTCTGACAATGTGTTTTCACACAGAAAGGAGGAAACCACATGTGCAGATACTGCTAATATAGCAGTTCGGGCTTGTTTGTTAAAATGTAAGAAATGACTGTAGCAGAAGCTTTATAGTGCAATTGCAAGATCACTGCTCCTGCTGGGTCACTGCTCCTGTTGCCATTAGCTTTCAGTTAATTTGCATTTATAGATGAATGCAACTTCTCGATTTCCTGATAAGGTCAGTCGCCATTTTGCAACATCTGATTCTTGGTTGTGGTTGTGTTTATTTGTGGTTTGAGTGCATTTACTTTATTGACAACCAGAGCTGGCAAGCGTGTAATTAGGCTTTTCCCTTATTTACCAAGTTGCTAAGGCTCAGTGGTTCTTTCTTTGATGGTACCACATTTTCAAATGCAGCTAAATCCAATCTAGATTTTGGTTTTATTCCAATAATGCACATAATTGTATTTATTCCAGATAATTCCAGTTTATCCACTGCTGACTTATTTATAGAATCCATAGCTGCTATACCTACTGCTGTAGATAATACAGCGCTCAAAAAATGAGAATGGTATCAAGTCAGTTAAACTTCAGGGATATTATTACCAGATGAGCGTTTTTGATTTATCTTGAAAGAAGAAAGAAAATTATTGTTGAGAAATCATGAAACCTAATGAAAATCCTGATAGAAAATGTGCTCAGTAGAATACAGACCTTGGTTTGTGCTGTATTTTCTTTGTGCGACTGCTTTGCGCATAAGCTGTGGACAGCTGGATTCGCTCGTGTATTGGCAGCTATGCCTGTCAAGAAAGCTGCCTGCAGCCTGCGCAGTCATGCCCACCACGCCGTGCTGAACACATTAAACGCTACTGTGCTGCCACACATCAACGCAACTCAGAAAATATAGATGTTACTTACACACTGCCATTTGTAAAGTACCAGTACTAATGTAACAGTAGTATAGTGTCATTCGAAACAGAAAGGTATTGTGATATTTTCTCAGTATGAGTCTTCTCAGCAACACTACAAAAAAAAAGCCAAAATGTTTTTCTCCTGATTAATTTGCCATCAGTGGAAAATAACAATTCAACAGCAGCACACTACACATCTCACCAAGTGATCATAGAGTCTATAAAATAGCATCAAACACAAACTGAACATGATCACTGTCACTGAGATTTAATGCCAGGCTGTTCTATTATATTATTAGACTATAAACCAACACATCCATCACATCATCATGTCAAACTACTCATTAAATATTAAAGTTAGAGCTTTAACCAATTTGTCAAAGAAATTACGTGGTTGGAAAAAATTTCTTTCTGCCAAATAGTATGGAGTCCCAAATATGGATCTTCTGACAACACCACTGTTATGATTTACAGCTTATCTACACAGAATGGGTTTCATTTGCACTTCCCAATCACCTGTCTGGCACATATTCGACAGAACATGCTCCTATTTGAATGAGCCCACCTGCTCACACAGGCTATACGCCTCCCGCTTTACTCATGCTATATGCACAAAAACACTAAACAAAGCACATTTTTGAGTGCTGTTCACGAACATTACAGTGATTGTGGCGTGTGACCTACAACTAAATACTGTGCCTGGATCACCAGAGATGCTGCAGCGGCACTTTCTGTGCAGCCAGTGTAACGCGTAACTTTGAGTAACTTTTTTTGCAGTTTAAAAGTCGTTGTTGCATGGTTATTGCAGTGAAAACCCGTTGGCTGTAGTTTTGCAGGTGAGGGATAATGTTGGCAGTACAATACAGCACTCAGGGTTTCTTCAACAGCTATAAGCACCAGGGATAATACCCCAAATCTTTCTACCAAAAAACTGAGCACGCGTGCCAAACCGGAACACACGTCTAACAGGGGCCTTTTTACAGAAGAACAACCAAATGAGGGATTTTTGCATGCCTGATGATGACCACAGCAGTATTTGCCAACTGGTATTTAGGCATGAATAGATTCACGAAGGAGACATTGTGTCCCTGTGTGGTTGGCTTGTGATAGGCTGGCATTAATTTGACATCTCCTATTACTGACACATCTGGGGGACTGGCAGCAGTGGTGCAGTTCCCAGACACTGCCAGCAGATTACGGTAAACAGATCTCCGAGCCAGAACAGTGGCGCAACTGCACAAAGCACATAGATGGGTTGATCTTCGGGGGATTAATGGGGATCAATGGGAACCGAAAACACAGACATGCACGACGCGAACATTTGTGTTTTCATATCTGTGAAGGTTCTCAGTCATCCAGGTCATGGTTATCATGATAGAAGGGCGAAACGTTGTCAAGAAACCTACTAAGTCCAGTTGCTATTGGATAAACCTTTTTTGAGATTTGTGTTTTCACACTCGCCGTGATGCCAACATTTGTCAATCAAGCAAGTGGGATCACGACTCTTGTCTGGGTAACCAGTTGGTAAAAGTTTCACTGAGTTATATAAGGCTCAGGTTTTATTTGTGTTAATCTTTTGTTGTGTTTGGGAGGTGAAGAGTGCTGCCGTATGAAAGCAGACAGGTTATATAAAAGGCCTATTACAAACAAATGGGGGAGGAGGGCTTTTCATCATTTGGGACGATGATTCAGAAGTTTCCCAGGAGATGCTAAAAACGTGAATGTGTTTATCAAACACATTGTGAGACGAACATTAGCATGAGAAGCTGATTTTCTTATTACTGTAATCGAAATATTACGTGTAGGACTTCTGAAACAAACAAACTGAAAGCATTGCCAAGGGCGCTGGTGAGCAACAAAATGATTGATGAAATGACAAAAAGTGATTGATTGTTTGAGCCCTGTTTAATGAATCTAATCATCTAATCTGCTCACTCACCATGCTTTGACTTTCAGTGGTTAACAAGATAATAGCTTATTCAGGCGCTGAGTAATAACAAACCCGATATTAATTAATTTTCCCAAAAAAAGTTAATTATGTAGAGTCTTGGTAAGAAAGTGATTAGAGGACAGTGACGGCACGATCCAGAGTGTGGTGAGCCTCAACAGATCCAAACATTATTTGTGTGAGTTGTCATCTGTTTCCTAACAATTGAAACGACTTAAAATCAGTATTGAACATATGAAAACTAACAAATGAACCATGTCCTCTGTCGTACAACAAACCGAGACGTACAGCAGAAATAAAGGAAATCGTTTACTTGGACCAGGTCACGGTCACATGGTCCTAAAATACCAGGCGGTCTCTTGAAACAGAACAAATAACAGAGTATAAGTAGTAGGAACACATTTTTTAATAGTGCCGTTATATTGATGAGCATCTCTTTATTAGCATAAAATGCATTTGCTCATGACTGCTGACTGTGAGGTGACAGTGGGGTGTGTGGATGTGTGCAGCTGTGTCTTAATAAAACAGCAAAACTAGAAACTGAACTGTGAAGAAAGGAAAGCAGAGAAGTCACGTTAATGCTTAGCGGTGATAAACTTATTCAGGCTCGACACATATAGCCTCATGTAGCCTCATACTGCTGGCAATGAAATGAAAGAAGAGAAGAGTTCAGTGTGGGGTTGTTTGTTAGACTGCACTTGTGAGAAATCACCGCGGTAATAAGCATCATAGTCAATATAACGACTGCTGGGTCACTGCCCGTGTTGCATTTAGCATTCGGTTCATTTACATCTCAATATTAAGTTAATCATGACATTTTATTAAATCATATTGCTGGGGTTTGTTTGATGCTAGTTTGAATTATGGTGTGAACATGTAATTAAGATTTCTCTTAGTAACCAACTTGTAAAGTCTCTGTGGATTTTTATTTTAGACTACTCACTCCTGATACAGTTTTGATTCAATTTGTGCTCCATAAATTGAAACACTACAATTTCAGATCCATACTGTAATTACGGTTTGGAATGCATTCTCCCTGCACTGTTCACTGCGCTGCCTGCTCGATATGCGTGAGGTCATGTCCAACCACTCATTCAGCTCTGGCCTCGGTCACTGTGACGAGCAGCATTGTACGTTTCTCTCGTAATTTCTCGTGGCATCTTAAAAAGTCAGAGTTTTTAGCTGGTGACACTCAAACATTACAACCAGTGACCCCTGCTGACTAGATCTGGGGTTGACATTAAAAAGAAATCTAATTTAATTCTCTATTTGGTTTTAAATCTGTGCACAATTCAGATTAGTTCAGTTTATTTTAAGTAGTGGTTTAAAAATATTAACTGTTCTATTTGCACATCATTATTTATTTATTTCTAATTCATAGCTTGACATTATGAATAACTATTGGTGAGCAAACTGGTGCCTTCTTATTGACAAGGATAAAGTTATACAAAGTGTGTGCTGTACATTCACTTGTCTGTTATAATTAAATGATTAACGGACAAGAAACACAGGTACAAGAGACCATTTACGAGACAAGAATTTTAGTTCCTAAGTACAGAGAAACTTTTTATTTACCCATGAGTAAGCAGGTTAAAGTAGGGATGGTATCATTCGCATTAAAAATGTCTTTAGTGCACACATAGCAGGTGTACAGCAGGAAAGTCCCATGAGGATTAGGTCCATGTTAAGTGGGTCCGCAGGAGCCTGAAAAGTCTCCAGGCAGTGATTGCTTCTGTCAGACAGTGAAATAAGCTACAAATTCCACTGAAGCGAAAGCCACAACTTCAGCTGGACTCCTTTTGATGACAACTACCCCAAAACCTGCACAAACTCTCACACACCTACACACCTTGCCCACATACCTCCTAGCCTTTGGCTGTTTAGACAGCGAAACTGTGGGTCCAGAATCTTATTACCTTAAAGGAGGGCAGAGCAGCTGGCAGCCTCTCAAATTCATAAAAATCTCAATATCTGTTGTTTTTTAGTCTGTGACACAGGGCAGCAACGACTTGGAAACCAGCCATAGTTTAATATAGAATAACATTGCTGGAAAAAAACATATTCTGCTTTGTTACCGTTCATTTCGGGAGCAGATGCCACTTTTTTATGTTTTCAGTTACCAATACAGCGAATAATGCATGTGTGAGACATATTTGTGAAGACACATTTTTGGAACCTCCCAAAACAAAAATGAAACCTGTCGTGGTCTTAAAATCATAAAGAGGGTCTGGAGTGTCTTCTTAATAACCTGAGTCACTTTCATAATAAACTGATGTGACTCAGCCAGCTGTTTCCCCAGGTTGGGAGCTATGAGAAGACCACCCACATTCTCCTAATAATAAACACATACACATACACATCTGTGACGCATCGAGTAAGTTTGGACATGCCCTCATTGTCCATGTTTCCATGATGCACAGCCTAAATTAGTTTTGCTCGTGTATAAAAAATTCGCTCATTAACACTGTAACGACACAGACAAAAGAATATTGAGTTTTTTGTACACAAAGCACAGCAAAGTGTCGTTCTGGTGCCAGACGTTTGATGCCAACATTAAGCATTTTCCCCAAGGGTATCAACAAAGTACTCATTATTGGTGTTATGCCATCAAGCAATCATACAAGAACTCGATTCATCATAGAACCTCTGCACTTTTCCACTAGGGATGCTCCAATCAGGTTTTTTGCTGCCAATTCTGATACCGATGTCTGATGAGTTCCGATACTGATTGTCTGTAAATTTTGATACTGGGTAGAGCGTTTTTTTTTCCCTTTCCTTTTACACCTTCCCTGTGTTACACACAGACGGTGTAAAAGTTTGTTCATCATTTGCCAACCCGTGCCTGAGCAGTGTGAAGGAAAGGGAAAGGGGGAGGGCGCTACGACCTGCAGGCGGGAAAATATGAGCTAAGCTGATCTGTCTTTGTGATCGTCAATGAAAGGTATTGATCACCGACTTTTTCACAGAAGTCGTCTGATACTAATTGGTGGTCACACCTCAGTACACAACAGCACAGTGTGAGGAAAAAAAGAACCATAGTTCCTGATATAAGTGTGTAGAATATCTAGAATGCTTGGTGACTTGTTGTTACCTACACGATGGCCTCTCCCGTCTGCACATACAGCTCAGTGCAGCAGCTTCAGCTGGTTATAGAACCTTACGGGACATAAAGTACAAGAAATCACTGAACGGAGCAGAAGAAGCAGGGAAGCAGAGTGAACATAAAAGGGTACTGCAGAATGCCTGGAATGCATCACCGCCACGTATTGATCATATCTTCTCTCGTAGAGTGACATTTTCCCACAGCGATATCATCATCATCGCTGTGTGTTAACTGACTGGTGGTTCATTTTCTATTCGACACCCCTGGCTGCCACCAACAAGATGGTGACGAGAGCATTAGATGTTGCATTTTTTTATCCTTTTTTAACGCTTACCTTTTCCACTTGTGGTGAAAAACCTTAGTTGTCACAGCGCAGTAAAAGGATGCATCTGCCAGTGGTCAAGACAACTACAGAACGGCCTAAATAAAAAGGTTTATGGTGGTTATAATGCTGCTTAACCCGATACGCTGCACATTCACACTTCATCCGAGTGTGCTTTTAATTATTTAGTCTCCAATCCTGGCTGAGGTATATTTGTTACTTGGCCCTGAAAAATACATTTAAGCCTCTAATGGTTAGTGCAGTGATTCTCAGTGTTCGCTTACTGTGCTGCTTGAAAATGAGACGGCGGGGGTTTTTCGTTTTGTGAAGTGAAAATTATTCTGCATGAAGTGATGCATGGTGTTTCTGAGAAAGCTATGTACCAATTTCAGTTTGGTAATAAAAAAGTGAGCGCGATTGTTTGAGCAACTGACTAGACTACCAAAGATTACACAACTTATGAACAGCCTCCACATCAACAGGTATGTTGGCATGCAGTCAGTTCACACTCTACCAAGTCTCAGAAGAACACGTTGCCTGCTCCTAATTAGGATTTTTCACACACAAAAAAGCCAAAATTACAAGGTGCAAATTAGTGCTGGGCATCGATTCAATACTTTTGTTTACAGACTGAAGTGGGATCGTCTGTGATTATGCATGGACTGAACGAATCATATTACTGTTATTGAAAAAGTGCTGTTTTTCTATGTTTTGGGCCATTTTATATTATGACTGGACAATTGTAAAGAGGCACACGAGATGAGAAGAGGGACAGAGATAGGGAAACTTACTCTCTTCCCATATTTATCTGAGCCACACATTCAAGCACTAAACCTCATTCCACTCAGTTAAAGTGACTTCAGATTTTTGAGGTACAATGAAAACCCACCGTGAAACTCCACTGCATGGGACATGCAAAGAAATCATTAATGGTCGAGTTTGACAGACTCCCAGTACACCGAACTTTGTGCTCGGATAGGTTTGACCTCTCATTTCGACAGTAAATAAACAGTGACTCAATAATAACAATAACACTAATGGCCCCTAATTTTTAACTGCAATGTCTGGCAAAGTCAGAGCCGATGCCTCAGTCTCACGTCACTACAGGTGAAGATCACATGTTTGAGGGTTAGGGATGGGTGCTGAGCCATAACACTGTTTGTGTTAAAGGATAAACCGGGTGTTATTATGTGATATATGTAAAAAAAAATCCTATTTCAGGGACAAAAGTTAGTTTTTTAACCATACAGTGCTTGTGTCCCTCAGTCCCACAACAACTGGTTGCTACTGACGATGTGAGCATAATAAGTCTGTTCAACCAACATCCAAACGTTTGCGTCAGTTACAGATGTTCCTGTTTTCCCAATAAACACGTTTAAGGTTGTGTTGCCTTATTTATCCTTAAGTATCCTAATGATCGTGTAGTCTTTAAAATGGATAAACTTGTATTAGCAAACTCCACGTACCACTGAAAGACTGAAGTATGTTTATAACGTGTCTCTATACGCCCAAGTCAAAAAGCATTTACAATGTCTACACCACATTTCTGATTCATCTGATGCAATTAAATCAAAAACAAGGACATTTCTAATTGACATACCATCATTCAGGACAAAATGAAGCTCACGAAGGGGCAATATCAGACTTTCACTACAAAACCTGTCAGGAGATTTAATTTCTTTTGGAATTTGTTGATTGAAGAGAAATAGAAAGTTGAGATTTAAAATACAAAAGATGAACAAAACACCAAGCATGAGGTTTCTGGTAATCTGTGTATCTATATATTCTTTAACCAATTCAAATATAACGTATATGTATTTATGTAAATTGTATTATGGTTGTAGTGTAGGCTTTTTAGTATTTTCAGAGCTCTTTGTGATCAATAATAAAGGCCTTCATAGATTTCCCATAACTCAAGGTAAGAAGAAAAAAGACAAAACAATCTGAATTGGTAAAGGAATTCATTTCCTCATCAGTATTAAAGATTTCAAACTAATCCCAGCTCAACTGCGGAACTCTTGACATTGAAAATAAATAGTTTGGGAATATTGTCTAATTTTTCAATCCACATGTTCCAGCAGCACAGTACTGCAGATTTACTGGAGAATATTTGTGTATTTCATAACATCTATATATTGGTTTGCTCTCTAAACATTCATTACTTGTGTTATTGACCGTAGGCAAGTGACTACCAGGTTGCTGAGTACACACATTTAAATGAGGAGAAATAACGATTCTCACCACACACTTTTTAAATTGTACTATCAGCAGATATTAAAATAAGCATTTCCACAAAACTGCATGTTAAAACCTATTTCATTTATTCCATCAAGTGAACAAACGTTTCATTTTTAAACTGTGTTCACGCACTGGATTGTTATACATTCTTTAGCCTGCAAGAGCCCCAAGGGCAAGCTGCTGATTTAATCTGTGTGCTCTATCCTAAAAAAAACGAATTAAAAATGTATTATTTGAAAGAAACAAAGACCAGAACAGCATCAGATAAGGACAACAAAGGAAAGTTTTTAAATATACTTGACTCCAGACCGATGCCATGTCCATCCAGCATACGGTGATTAGTCCAAGGCTGAATAGGAAGAGATTAGGCAAACACATGTTAATCTGCATGCTCACAACATAACTTTACACTGAGAGAGTAAGTCATTATGTCTCACACCAACATTCACTCTCTGAGTTTCAAGGATAGATGCTGTGGATAATGAGGCTACTGTAACTGGAGCAGGGTCGCAGACTTTTAGAAAAAACAAACAAACAACACACACACACACACACATACACACCTCCCGAAAGTTAAAGAAAGTTTAATTAGATATTAATTCATATGAATTATTCTGTTAAATAACAAAGAGACAATAAGTCAAATATCTAATTTATTTACAAGCACATTTAAAACAACACAAGTTGGCAAAAGTGCTGTACATGAAATCTAATAAAAAGAATAAATAAAAAATAAAATATTCCACAAAGTAAAAGCACAAGCAACATTAGGTAAAGACACCAACAACGTTAGGCATCAGCATACATACAGAAATAAAAAACACAGATCTGCACAGGACGAGTCAATCATCGTGAAAACGCTTTAAGACGAGACTTAACAGTATCCACGTTGGAGCACTCTTCACACTGAGCGGGATGCTACTCCAAAGTTTGGGAGCAACCACTGCCTTCGAGTTTCAGTCGTACTCTTGGTACGCTTAGAAGCATCTGGTAAGAAAGTGGCCAGTAAGGTGTTACAGAAACGCCTTGAAGAAATTCAATACAATTAGCACAAATTGTCACTTGGACTCGGGCTTGAATAATTTTGGTGGTCGGAGGTCAAGTTTACTGTGAGCTCAGGTCTGTCGTGTGCAGGCTATTGTTGTACGAGCAATATCAGAGAAACGCCTCGAAGGAATTTCTTCACATTTTGCCTCAAACATTCATTTTGAGTTAGGAATGAATGAATTCACCTTGTGTGGTCAAAGCCACGGTGACCTCGTGCATATCCCATTCTCACCAACGCTAGGTCACAGATAAACCAGGAGAATAAACTACACCCGTCACAAACATCCAACTCTTTAGAATAGAAACTGCAACTTGATTGGCTCGTGGATGCACACAGCTGCAAAACAGTAATTCTAGTTTTCCTGACTCTCAGAGTTATCTGGATTCTGGTGAATAGTCAGTCTTTTTGTTCATAAAATGTGACAATTATAAATTAAAAAAAAGGTCATAGTCACAATTCATCTCTTAATTGCTGACACACACATTCGTGCACACCTGAACGGCACAATTTGTGGTTCAGTGTTTTGGCCCAGATCATGTGGACAGAAAGTTGGAGATGAAACCACAGGAACTGCTCTAAATTCTCCAGAGTATTGTATGGCACTACTGATAGGATTTAAAAAAAAAGACTAGTTACAGATGATAATGCAAACAGAAACGAATCTATATGCATCTTATTTGTCTTTGATTAGGTCCCAAATTTGACCTCAAAAGTTCAATAGACGTTAAAATCACAACAAGAACATTTTCTCAAGTAAATGAACTTTCTCTATCAGTCATATTTAGACTGCTTTAGACTCAATCAACACGTTGCTGAGGTAGGGGTGTGGCCCAGGGAGCAGATGGTGGCCATGCGCTTTGATAACTGTCCTCGCACACGTGTGGTTAGTCTCGAACACACGTGGCTCTTTCCCTATCACAGCACTGGCTTGACAAGCGTTGCAGTGGCTAAAAGGGTGCTAGTACTGTGTGACATAACACTGCCAGTTACTCTACTTATCCACTTTCAAAATACTCTGTTGTTACACACCGAAGTTAACGAACAACGTGCATTATGTTGCTCTATGTAGTTTAGGGCTGAGCTACTGCAACTGAAGGTGGCTGCAAAAGCTCTTCCAGGGAGAGAGTCCTTAGCTGGCGGAGCACATTTCACATTATGCTATTTAATATTTATCACACTAAGACTGTACTTGCTTTAACAAGACCGCAAAAACAGAGTGCTGTAATGGGATTATTAGCTTACATTTGTTAGGGCACAGGGAAACAAAGAGGGACACACAGTGCACTGTAGTCGCCGGGTCCTTTGTGGAAGGTGGCTAACAACAGCTGGCTTCACATGCTGCTCTGCTCCGGTCAGAGCAGCATGTCTCGATCCAAAAACTCCCAGCTGCCCCGTCAGTCTGCCTGGCCACCAGCCACGCGTGTCTGCCTGCCTCTCTCCCTTTGTCGGTTAGCCTCATATTACCTCACTCTGCATTTACTTAGAATCCCTTTATCTGCTGAATTCATTTTGTTTGTCTTCTCTACTTTTCAGACACATGCGTCTCACATTCTACTCTTTTTCCTCCAGGTAAAATAGGGAGTGAGGTCAATAGATTTTAGTCCCTGCTCTTCACTTGCATCTCAAACTAGACACAGTTGCTTCCAAAGATAAACAAAGTACTATCAGAATCCAAATCTCTGATGAGGACATAGGAGTTGTTGTACAGCCTCTTTTCATTCTAGACTTTCCGACCTCATTAAAGTACTTCCTGTTGACTGACTTAGTTGATATTCTACACATCACAGAGCAGCCAAATAGGACCAAGTCAAATGTGTGGGAGCCTGAATGGATTGATCAGTCGCTCATTACACAGACCGGAGCCATGTCTGTGGCTGTGGGTAATGTTTTCAATGCGCTCTGCTCAGATGCAGAACTGGCATTTTCTGGCCCCAGGGCAGCAACACATGAAGACTTTGCTTGAAGGCATCCTCCAACGCAATTAAAAAGGTGAATCTAATTCCCACCTTATCACTTATTACACAGGATCACTTCAGATCGGACTCCAGTTCCACCAGCCAGCTGCACATAACATTCCTTTGAAAACAGCCCCCTCTTAGCCATACGGACAGAACGTCCAGGTGTAGCATACAACAAAGCGCTCAAACATCTTTACTGTGATATATTTATTGAAACTAATGGCTTTCCAAATAGAGCTTACCTGAGAATTCCTTATGTGAAGATTTTTGCAGTTGTTCAAACCCTGCTTGCTTACTTTATAACTAAGTAACACACACTCCACACAATACCGAGTGGAAAGGGAGTTACTGTTGAGTTTTCAGGTTTTAAAAAGTTATACAATTTTAAAATCAGAACTATAACTTGAACTGGGTTAACCTCTTCAACCCCAAAGCCCCATGTACTTCAAGCCAAAAGGTCCCCTGTATAGGGGGCTTTGGGGTTGAAGAGGTTAAAGATTTAAGATTCAAGATTCAAAACACTTTATTTATCCCAGGGGGAAATTGTTTTGCCTACTTACAGCCACTCTCATTTCAGAAAAGATTAAAAGACCCGCACTGCTCCTCTGTCCTGCCAGGACACTGTGTAGAGGGTGGGAGGGAGTGTGCAGGACTGAGTAGAATGAGGACAGATTTAACATTAATACACATGTTTGGTTTCTTGACGACGTTTCACCCTTCCATTCCTTTCTCAAGTCCTACTCCACTACTTTCCACGCAAGTGCTGCAGTAATTGCTAGATCTAGTACTTTTTCATGTGAAACACTAACAAAGCACAGAAGACATCAGAAGTTACAACCTAAGACTTTCAATTGAGTCACATACCCAGTTCAACAATATTGTAAGTGCAAAGCTTCATTTAGAATTATTACCACTACTAATGTTTCTACTTGCATTGTAATTTATCTATTATAAGCAACACTTACTTTCTATTATTTGTGAAACACACTCGTTGCAAGATGTGATATACTAAACATTAATAGTGTAAAAAAGATTTCACTCCCAAATTTCATCTGAAGCATCTGTAAGTCATCCTTCATATTGTATGTATCAGAAGTCAGAGTGTGGTCAGCTGGGTGCATGTGCCTTCAGTTGCAACATTCATCGATTATAGAAGGCCGCGTCACTAATGAGCGAAGGTCAGCCCCTCTCTTCATCAATCACTGTCTTCCTCAGCATCCTTTCTATTCCTTGCTGCCTCCCTCCCATTGTCTGGCATGCAGCAGAATATGGCGCTAGAGGCCGACATGTCAATGTTATCAGCATGCAACAGAAGAGAGCTTTGAGGGAGACCGTGACTTTCAGCTGCTGCCCCAGTGACTAATTACCCACAATCCCTGTTGGATGGACCGCCTCTCACCACTTTGCTAAACAAACCACCAAGCTCTGCCACTTTGCATTTTGGTGCCAATGTCCGTTTTCACCTTATTCTGTTACACTTTTAACGTTCCACACTACTAATGCTGAGAACCTCGTTAGCAAAGCATTTAGACCACGTGGCCAAAAAGCCCAGTTGCATTTCTAATTTCCGTAAAAATGTACACGTGCTGTAAAATGTTCTTTTCCTGCGCTGCGTGCATTGTGTAATGCAACTGCTTGTTGTTTAGCAGCTGACATACTATAAGCCAACACTGGCTAATTTATAGTGCCAATTTCTTTCTATAAGCAAATATGCAATCGGCATAAAGAAATATGAATATCCTTTATCTTTTACAACACAAGTTCAAATTTTAGTTGGATAGTTTGGTGAAAGATTACAGGACAGGACTTATCCATGATGGAAATAAATAAGGAATCAATATTGAATTAATAATAAAAATAGATACTTGCCATGAAACATAAAAAAACATTGTTATGCAATGTGTAATTAAAGCAATATTGACATGACTAATAATAACTAAAATGACTTATGTCATAGTTTTAGTCTAGTCTTCACGGAAAGACTAAACTAAAACTAAAAACACTAATGAGGACTTACGTTTTCAGGTTGACGCATATACACAAAACGAAGAATTATAAATACAGTTGTATATCAGTTCTGGCAAAAGAAATCTATAAGCTGTTGTCTCTAAAATCATAACTAAGAGACATTCCCGGGTTCTTCATTTAGGAAGGCAGGAAGCAGTTTAGTTAGAGTAACATCAGTTTTAATTATCAGAACAGTAAGAGTTTCCAGCGGACTGCTTACACCTAACAGACATAGCGGTCAGTCAGTGGTCAGTCCAACTACTAACAGTCAGATTACAAGAGTCTTTATGTATGGAATGGTATAAGGTAGCCTCCTCTTCTTCATGTCATCTCCTGATTGGCTCATCTCCCGGGAGCCTGCAGAGTTTCCTGTTCCCACGTGA
>JAUMHF010000002.1:17190661-17204238 GCA_032359275.1 Microctenopoma steveboyesi | reverse complement strand
TTTAGGTAACTGTTTCCTATGAGATATTTAAAATTACATTTTATTTGTAAAGTATTGAATGTTAACTGAAAAGTATTAAAACCAATGTTTTACCCACATCTTACTGATGAAAATATACAACAAAGCATAAGCAAATAATCACTTTTGTGTATTTTACACTTTGGAACTTAAAGGCACAGATTCCATTACATTTATGTCAAGAGGCAATACGTTTGATATTTACTACACAAATTGCCCATTATACACCTGCGGGGGGTTTCTGATCAATACCAATAACTCTGACTTCACCAAGTGCAATTTTACTTTCTGACCTACACTGCTTTTTTCCCCACAACAGAAACTCTTTTCTCCAGAAAAGTAAACTGATGCTTTACAATTAGTGTCAGTTACAGGCCACAATGATACATAAACATGCCGTGGACGGCGAAGTTTAGTCAATGTTGTGGTTTCTGGTTGGGAGAAGAAGTTGATTATCATCATAGATCACTTAATGTACCTTTAAAAATTTAATGTAGTGCACTTAGTGTTCCTTTCTAAGTAAAATGAAATAATTCACACACACACACAAACATACGATTGAAATTCCCAGGAATTAAATTTAAAGGAGGGACCCTTTGATTTTTTTTTCCTATTTACCAGCTACTTCAGACATTCATAGACTCGTACAGTTTCCGGAACCACAGTTTCCATTTAGCCGTGACCAGACCAGACTGACTCACAGCTACACAGGCATCCGTCAGAAGTCAAATCTGAGCTTTCTACATATGTCTGTGTTTTTCTGAGGAAGTTAGAAGAGAGTGTGAATTACCTGCATTGTGCTTATACTGTCTAGTGTTTAAAGTAGCATAAAAAAGAGAAAATAAATAGGTGTTTTTAACCCTGATTAGTAAAAGATGTTCTGTTAGAGGCACCCACCATAAACCACAACCACTCTGCAGTACATCAATGTAATCAATGTCAAAGAGAAGGGAAACTGAAAGTCAAGAAGTGACAGACATACTTAGTCCTTAATGTTGCATTGTATAAAAAGTATATTGGTAGAGCCCCAAGAAATCCTTATATGGCTTTTTTTTTTCATTTATTTTCTTCTAAATTCCGTCATTATAGTCATATTTATTCACCTAAAACATTCATCTAATGGACAGATGGAAAAAATAGCAATGCAGTAAAAATAAAATCTGTTATTTTACTTTTGCACAGTGCTGGGATTCAGCAGAACATTTACTGCTTTGCCAACGCATTTGAACATTTGCCTGTAAACAACAAAAACAAGCAAGCTTATGTATTTTGCAATAAAATAAAAAAAGGTAATAAATAAAGAAACAGTCTTCCTTCTGTGACATACAAGTCTTTTACACTTGGAGGAAATTAAAATGATCAAATAAATAAAGAGGAAGCACCTGGAATTCAGAGTTGTTTATACGACCAAAACCTTGCTGGAGTGAGCAGCTCACGCTAGTTTGCTTCTTGTCCCGGTTTCTGGCTGTAAGAGGTTGGACTTTTTACACTGCGCCTGTGTGTGTGTGTGTGTGTGTGTGTGTGGTAAGGAGTCACGTTTAAACAGGCGACACGTTCAGGGGGCTGCAGCAGCCGAACCTCACTAGAGACTATTGTTTTGCTTTGCTGGCACACCGATATCAGGAAATTAGCAACGTTCCACATATAACACTGGATTCAATTTATTTATTGAATTCCACCAGCATTTTCCACAAAATTCAGGTTCATGTATTATTGTACATATTTCCTTGATTGTCGTAATTATGGGATGCATTAGCGGTGATCCTTCTGTAGTGGTTGTCATCCTTGCAGAACGTCAGCGGAGGCATTATAGAGCAGACTAAAATAAGTGCAGCTTTAAAATTGTTAACAGACAGAATACAATGCGTCATTGGAAAAGTGTTCTTCACATCGACTGTAATTAGGTTGACGTACGTTGCATGATTGACAAACTGTCACCTGAATGAACATTATTTTTATTTCAAATCTGTTCTGAATAATAAGTTCATCTTCAAAGAACTAAATATTTTGGTACAAATCAAAAAAGGAGAAGCATCCATATCGATGTATCTAGTACAAGTTGTTTACAGTATACTGACAGTTAACCTTTGAAACTTGATGATGATGAACTGATGGTTTCTAATGTGTGTACTCCTTTCACCGGTAGTAAACACATTTCAGCGCCGGTGGCAGCTCTTTTATCGGGCGATGTAATGTACAGTAAGAAAAGAACCTGCCAAATGAGTTTCCTCTCCTTCTTTCTACTAATGCAGCATGAGTGTTCTCCTTTATCCAGGAAAACAAAGGCGCTGGGGGAAACATGTGAGCTGTAGTCATGGTGACCTGTCGGCTGGTCAGACTGGGCTGCAATGCAAGAAAATTCTTAATAAGAACAAATGGGCTCTTTCTGTGTAATTTACCTTCCTTTTAATGGTCATAGTTGACAGCGGCAGTAAAGATAGGATGAAGCCCCCGCGCTGGCAGAGTGTGACGCGCTTTTCTGTTGTGTTTTGTACATTGTTAGACACAGCAGGGCGATGACAGAATCATGCTGGAAAGGCACAAGATCAAGTGTTGTCTGCCTTTCCGAGGGAGGTGGCAGGATTACATGCTGATGTCTTAAATAAAAAAGGAAAAATGTTACCCCGCACTTATGGCAGCTCAGGAACGCGAAGCTCAAAGGTCCGAATAGGTTACACTTTTGGAACATGACAAGAGCTATGGCTTCACGTGACAATAATGCATCTACTGAGTTGTTGGAGTCCATAGATGTGAACAGCTGTATTGGTCGGGTCCGGCTTTGTTACATGAGTCAGAGACGGACTGTAGAGATGCAGTCGTTTAGACCTCCATGACAGATGGCCACTGTAGTACTCCTCAGGGGGACTAGATTCCTCCAGCAAGAGCGCTGCGAGAATGTCTGCTATGGTTGTGTGAATTATGTTTTTAATTGCTAAGCATTAGCCACTATTTCAGATATTAAAGCTACACCCGTCAATATTTTTCAAACATCAAATGACGTGTCATATTTAATGTTCTGTGATGAAGTCATAGCTATTTGTTGTGCAACTCTGCAGCTCTGCAAAGCATTTTAGTGTTTGCCAGTTAAAACACTGGCAGTTGCTTTCTTTCTACTCTCTCTAGTGCTCTTATAAACCGGATGACCACAGTGCAAGCTATCAGTACCGAATGACGTGGACTATTAAGAACCAGATATTTCCCTTCAGAAGTGTGAATAGAGAAGTGGCCAGAAACATCTGGATGAATACTAATGGTGCTCTGCGTCTGTTGGATATTTAAACAGACAATTGCTCTCCAACACATTAGTCCTAACAAATTTAAAACGTGGCAGGTCTCTGAATACTTTCTGAAGCTACTCACGCACAGAGTATGCACTCCACATGGGTACAGTAAACATGTACAGTGACAATAGCTTACATCTGCTGAAAACGTAACACAAGAGAAAAACCCTGCACATTTAGAAATGTGGTCAACTCTTCACAGCCAGTGGTGCTGACCTTTAAAACGCTTGTCCGACAGCTGACTCACAGCGGTTCACCTGCACAATCTCGTGACTGTTAGCTCAAGGCAACTCAGTGAAATATCAAACTACTTAGCGCCCAGTCACGACGAATTCAGAGGTCATGACACCCAACCTAAAACAATAATCATGTCATCGCCTCATTTGACATTTTACAGTCACATTACTGTGTTTTGTTCCAAAAACGACAGTTCCACTGCAGGGGGGTTATAGAGGAGGGGGGGGGGGGCACTGAAACTGAATATTAGGCCAAAGTCAAGGATCTATGCGATTTAAAAGATCCCCTGGTATTAAGGGTTACACGGTTCTCTCATTTAGCCTTCACAGACTGAGCTTGAGTTACAGAGTCCAACAAATGTCAAATGTTATTTAATTTAGTGTCATCAGATTTAAAAAAGAAACGAGTGCCGTGGTATTCAGAATAATATTCACTGAGAATGTCTTCCATAACAAACTGAGGGGAGTGAGTTATGTTCCATTACTTTCATCACGTCACTGATCTTTTCTGTCTGTCCCATTGTTTGATAAGGAATCATTTAATGAGGAGTCACATCACTTGTGTTAATACAGTGGTTTTAAACAGCTGCTTCCTATTGGCCGATAATGAGTGAAGCTGGAGGAGAAACATGCTCGTGGCTTTGGTGGCACAGAAAGCGCATGAGGACGTTTAAAGGACGGTTATAATATAATGCATATACGTAGTAAATATATTATGTCATTTACAACTAACAATTAAAGCAACACACTGCATTTTTAAAATGTCAGGCTCGTAATAGATGGTTGGAAACGTTAGTTCGGTCGGCTTAAACGTTGTCAGTGGTTCTTTCCTTCATTCACTTGGAACATGAAGTTGAGCAAAACAAGATTCAGAAGACATATGTAGTAATGAGCTGCTGGCCCTGGTCACACTGAGGCCAAACAAGAGTTAAATATTTCCTGTCAGAATCCAGCAACTGAAAAATAGGGAAAAATCGAAAACGATCGATTTCAACATGGAGTAATTAACCAATTTATCAAAGTGTTTCACAAAACCACAGACAGAAAATCTAAATCTAGTGTTTGTCATATTACATCTGCAACACACACACACACACACACACCAATCACGGCGCAGTAGGCCCCACCTACTCACACAGGAACAGCATTAAACTAAACAAGTCGTCCACGGAACCCACAACTGGGGGTTTGACGCCTGGTCCACATGTCCACGCGTCAAGGACGGACCCAAACTCTTGGAGAAAGAATAAACTATTAACATGTTGTGTCTGTGTCTGTGTACACCTGTCATGAGGTCTGCTCGGGGAAAACACCGATGTGGTTGGACCACAGGTGTTTAAAATAAAATAAAGATTGATCAAGTGGAGAGGTTTGGGAAAACAACAACCCAACATGGTAACGGTGAAAGTGATTGTCTTACCAGAAGAAATTCAACGTGAAGCAGCTGAAATATTTTTGGTTTGTTCATTTTTCAACTTTGTAATTAAATAGCAGTTGTGTTGTTCACCTGGAGGATGTCTAGTGCTCCGGTGTTCGATGTTATTATGATGTGTTAGAGGGAGAAACGCTGCAGCTCCGAACACAGCTGCAGCCGTTTTTAATAATGTTTTCTTCATTATGTGGAGCACTGCGGGGCGTTCAGTGCTGCGCTGGCTCATATAATGCCATTTTAACTTGAGCTGAGAGGACTAACAGAGAGCCGCTGTTTTTTCACCTGTTACTGCTTATGTTCGACGCACACCTGGCTGCTCCAGAGCCTGCTCTGTGAACACTCGCACAAGCACCCTCTCTCCGCTTTGTCCCTCTGAATAGCACAAAGCACAAGTGAATGATGCAAATAACCTGGTCTGTTGTTGTTTTTAGTCCCATCTTTGAGCATGTAGTGTCAAAGATAGTGTTATTCCAAATAAAACAAATCAATCTACAGCATATACGGATGCATTTTACACAATTTTTCAGACTTCCTGTAACTATGTATGAGGATAATGTATTTAATTCAGTTTGTTGGGGTATATTAATGTACCATTCTAACTTTCCTCCCACGTTATCTGATAACATAGAGATCGTGTATAAATAAAACAGGTACTAGCAGCACCACCACTATTGCAGGCCAAGTTAAACTCTCCCTAAATTGTTAAAATCCTCACATAAGGAAATCAGATATGCTTAATTCAGATGATCGTGTTGTGAATGTGATATTTCCCAAATCTGGCTTAATGTTGTGTGAAGGCAGCCGTCTACACGCTAATGGCTCAAGATAACTCAAGTGGACACCATTTAAATGCACACGTCGACTCGGATATTTGGTGGGCATCTGGTGAAAATAACACAAGGCAGGACACAGGAATACTAATAACGGGGAGCTGATTGCCTGTTCTCCAGAGACGGCAGAGGGGAAATGAGCGGGATGTAGTGTGGATGCTACCATCAGCCCTCCTCTTTCCCCCCCGCAGTCTAAGAGGTCGTATAACATCTGCGTGTAACTTCCCCTGCCTGCCAACATCAGAACCTACAGGTAAAGGTAAGTCCGGAGTTACGCCGCGACGTGAGACGCGTGTAGCTATGAAACTAGGAACACCTTCCATCCAGGGGACTGTCTGTCCTGCACGTTCAGACAAACATCTGTCAACGCCTGCTATAATGGTGCACTCATCAGATATAAGCTCAGTGATTCTTATGGGGCTATGCAAGCATCACACAGGAAAAAATAAGGAAGAACAGCCGGGCATTCAGGACAAGGGATATGTACTGATATGTAGAAGTAATTAAGATGACGAGACACGCAGATACACACTGTTTAAATGGCCAGTAGTCACCAGCTAAGCGTCTGCGCATTGTCCCCTGGGAATACCTGGGACTTGTCACTGGTGACTCAGGGTGGCTCTAAATCCAGCAGTCTCCACCTGACAGGATCTCCTCAGCTGTATCAGAACAACTGTTTGAGCAGCATTAAGAAACCAAACGCAAGAGACCCCAGAAGAAAAGGCCTTAAAACAACGACAATAACCTAAGGGGAAATATGTTAAGTCAACCGTGCTCATAACACTCAAAAGTGTCTGTTCATATTTCCTCCAGCGTCATAAGGCACCTGCCAAACAACCGCCAACAGAGCTTAGTCTCAATAAAGCCACAACAAAATAGACATTTATAATTAATACCAATGCAAACACGCCCAAACCGCGATATCAGCAGAATCCAAATAGAACAGCGAGCAGATGCCAATATATTGACACAGGGCAGATTAGAAAAACAGCCAGCAGCTCCCCAACGGCACAAAAACACAACACATGACTACTTAGCTTGTTGAAGTGAGCCTGTGATGTGGGAAGGCCTGGTCCTGAGGACAGGACAGGAAAGGACAGGAGAGGACAGGAGAGGACAGAAACTCTACTGAAACTCTGTAGTTGTGCTGAAATATTAAGAGTTATTTGTATAACGAATGAATGAATGAGTCAGTGGGCTAACAAGTAGATCAGTAGATTTAGCTCCATGCTGATCTGCGCGGGGGCCTCTTTGTACAGTAAGTGTCTGCTGTGTCCTGCACGTTGTGATGCTGAAGCAGAAGCTGGAGATGAAGCTGTAGCTCTCAGCCCACCACAGTGGGGGTGGGAGATGTTGCTTAAGATGGAGTTTAGTTCAGTCCTCAGCCTCCCCTTTGCTGCTGCCTCCAGGCTGTCCAGTTTGTTTATCCTGCCAGCCTCCCCCGCTGTGGCGCTGCCTCCCCAACGCACCACTCTACATAACATTGGTGCACACTTCAAAGAGAGGATTGAGAATGCCAGTCAAATGAATGTAAAAGATGGAGAATGGTGCTCTTAATTAAACATCCCGCATTCCCATATGCATCCAAGGTCTGTGGAGGAAAAAGGATTTTCTCAAAAATGTATTCGAATGTATAGGAAAACATGAAAATGTGCATTGAACGTTTACCTCCCTGCGTTAGCCCGCTGCTGCCCCCTGATCTTTAAAGCGAACGTTTACTCTTCGGGTTGTTCAGTGAATGTGCCGCTCTTTAAAAATGCATGTGCATTATATGAATTTCATAGGTTCAGATGTGTTCTGTCACTGCTCACTGTTAATGATGAATTATTGACCATCTGCATGAGGAGCTTTTGAAGTATAAAATTGGTGCATTATGAGAATTTGGTTCAGAGGCAGTATCACCACCCCCCCTCCCCAACACCCTTGCATGATTGCTTGTTGACTATTGATTATGCAAACCCTTTCAAATGAATTCAGAGATTAAATCAGCTTTACAGAAATCAAGTTTAACCCCGACTTGAGTCACTGACACAATGTTGAGCTGCTGGATTTCATGTATATTTAACAAAGCCACGATTATTTACCGAGTAATTTTATAGAGAAACTCCTCACAGCAGCATGGTTATGTTGGGAATGTCTTTAAAAGTGGGCCATACTCGTTTAATCATGAAACCATCCATGGCTTAAACATACTTTACATGAAGCAATTCATAATTTCACTCATTAGCTGGAACATGAATTTGTCCCCAGACAACTACTTTCCACCTCAAAGGACCACTCAGATAATAAGCCTGTAATTAAACCTGGCTGCACTGGTTTTTCCGTGTCCACAAAGGGAAACAGAAATAGTAGCAGAACTAATGCCAGCTTCACATCGTGCAGAAAGAGCTCCAGATTATTTTGGTCTGCTGTACTAAGAAGCGTCGACAGCCAGAACTCGGTAACATCCCTCGAAGTGAACCAAACTCTCTCTCTGTGAGCACTGATGGACATGAAAGAGCCGTCTGATGTTCTGACCTGTGAGTTTACCTTTTGTTCATCTTCAACTATGTGCACATGTTCAGCGAGTCCTACTTCTCAGCGCTGGGCTTTCAGTGAATCCAACCATGAAATTTGCTCTGTACTGTACGTCCATCACCATCTGGCCTGTGTTTGAGTTTATTTATTCTTTGTAATCTCTTCTCTGAGGGTTTAAGCCAAACCAATGATGAATCATATTATTGGATATTGACTGGAAACTTAAAAATAAAGAAATCTTTACGGTGATGGTTGGCATAATACATCTGATTTGAGTGATTAAAGTGAGAGTTTGTTTGTTCGCAGGCTGACTTCGCCTCACAAACAACTACAATAATTAATTCTTGTTGTTACATTCCCTGTCAAATTACTAATTGCTCAAACACACATCCAGTGTGACTTGTGTCTAAAAATACTGACCAGCATGATTGCAGCCCCCCACCCCCCACATGTGGGCATTTGGCAGAGCAGCAAGCCAGCGTGGAAGTGAGCCAACTTATCAGAGGTCGGACATGATGCGAGAGGGAAGTGTCTCTGGCCCTTCAAACCTAGCTTGGCCTAATGGCCAATTAGTGGTTCAGAAGAGAGGTGAATGTCAGCTCATTGTTTCGATGACTGTCACAGCTGCTGGATAGTACAGTGTCTCGCCTTGGGGAGGAGCACACTGAATCCTGGATTTCATTTAAACCCGTTCACTCCGCATGCTGCCATCAACAAGGCACCAATAAGACTTTACTGGTATTGATTTCAAGAGACGTAATTGTCAAATTTGACAATCAGATTAAGGATAATAGAATAAGTGTTTAAGCCATGTGCTGATATGAGACAGTTTTATTGACTCAGGATGTAAAACTGACTCGAACATAATTTAATCTTTCAAGGTGCTCCACAATTATTCAGAGGAGCGAGAACCATTCTTAAGTTCAACAGTAAAATGATTCAATAGCCAATTTTGGACGGTGTAATGGAATATAACCAGATGAAGGGAATCGCTGTTACTCTGTCACCAGCAGCTGGGTTCAGCCGAAGCCACTTTGTTACCACATTATCTCTGACAAGCTCAGTTTTGTGGCATTGGTTATGTGACTGACATTAATGCATCCTTTCGTTAACCAAAGATCCTCTTTCACCAGCGCCCCAAACGTAATACAGTGTGTGCGGGAGCACTTCCTGTACAGTGGCACCTGAAAGCTGGTGAATATAAACTCTGATTGAAACATGATCCTACAGCTGTTTCTTTCTGAAGGTACGGTAAAGTCGGGTGGTTCAGTCCGTTTGAGGATTAGTCAATCACAGGTGCGTGAAGGGTGTCGGCGTTTGAACACGGCAGAAGCTTCGACGCTACTCGTGAACTGAAGCTCAACAGGAAGTGGATCGTGCAGCAAGAAAAAAATATGTAAACCTGGAAGTCATTCTACCATAAAATGTAAAGACGCCAACCAGCGTACCTTTGCACATATAGGACACATTTTAGATTGAATACAGTACATTTAAATATCAATCACACAGTATGTTATTTCTACAAATAAATATTTGTTTCCAGTCTCACGTCAGACACACGGTGAAACTCAGACATTCTCCTCCGTCACGTTAACACTGATGACAATAAAGAACATTCAGTTGTATCATGATGCTGTAAAATATTTAGAGCAAACACTAATAGTGAATGTCCTTATTTACACTGCAGTGACATTCAAACGGAGGATTAATGGAACTTTAATGATCCCCACCGACAAATGAGATATTATGACATTAACAGTTTCACGTGTGACATTTTCCACGCGCTCCCTGGACACTGATGCTGTTTCCATATATTCTAAGTTGTGCTACACCGTACAGAAAATGCACACGACTCTGCTGAGTGTGGCGAGTAGTAAATTACGACGTGTTACTTCATAACAGACTTATTAAAGCATTGCTTCATTGAAATACGCCCGTCACCCCCCTGTAGGTTGAGACCTAATCACATGCTAACACACTCTGCCAATGCAGGCCATTGAAGTGGGGGGCCAGCCTCTCCCCTCCGCATGCCAACTAGCTTATTGCAAGGCAGGTTTGTGAGTGAGTCCATGGGTGGTTATTCCCTTAAAAGAGCCATTTGAATTCAAAGCATCTCAAAGCATGGCTCTCAGCCATATACACAGCTTAGATAGTGATCAAACGGGGTCCTTCAGGGTCTGTGAACAGGAGCACAACACGTCATGTGAAAACACACAAGGGAAGGAGTCATTTACTGAGTTTAATGCTCCTTCCTACACAGCTTCCATGACCAAGTCTATATGTTTCCACTAAACTCAAAGTTTTTGTATTGAGAAATATGATTGCACAGTACATTAATATGTTGTGAGTGAACGTAGCTGAGGATAATTGTCCTCCTACCAGCAGCTCTGACGCTCACTCATCACACTTTGCAGCATAAAAACAACTTAATTGTTATTTTTGCATAACTTAAACAAAAAAGACACAATATGTTTCTGTAAATAGGGAAGTTTTGGTACCTTCACAAAGATCCGGGACTGCACAAGCACTTTGAGCATGGCAGCGGAAACTTTAAAGGAAATATAACATATACAATTCATGTGAATGTTCTATGCAGAAAACTTCCACTAAAAAAAAGCTGAAAATTGGGGAAGTCACCCTTTAAATTCAGCTTGGACAGTGACACTAGTTACAACTACAAACATATCTGCACAAAGTTTGGGGTTCAACTATTCTAGTGAGTAATAAATAGCAAAACTATGTTCATTAGCGGGATTGAGAGGTGCTGGTAGGCGCTGAGTTTACACAGTTAACTGGCTTAATGGTTCTAACGTTGTGGTGCTGGTGGAGCAGGGAGGGGAAAGCGTAACTATCATTTTCCTGCAGTACATGCTTATGAATTCGGATTTTGAAAAGAATTCTACGCCGTGACTCTGCACCACAGCAGCAGACGCCGAGGGGATGTTTCACCACTGAGCACCAAGAATGACGAGAGAGTCATTAGTGCACGAGGTGGCAGGATTCACGGAGCCACTTCTTAGAGGCAGCGGGGAGCAGGAAGACACAGATTTATTTATGTGACTAGTGTGAGGGAGATCCTGGGGGCAGGGCGAGGGACACTTCTCCCTCTGTATGACAGACAGACAGATAAAAAAAAGAAAGACAGTTAGACGGACAGACGGACGGACGGACGGACGGACAGACGGACGGACAGACAGACGGACAGACAGACAGACAGACAGACAGACAGACAGACAGATAGACAGATAGATAGATAGATAGATAGATAGATAGAGAGACAGACAGACAGACAGACAGACAGATAGACAGATAGACAGATAGATAGATAGATAGATAGAGAGATAGACAGACAGACAGATAGATAGATAGATAGAGAGATAGACAGACAGATAGATAGAGAGATAGATAGATAGATAGATAGAGAGACAGACAGACAGACAGACAGACAGACAGAGATAGATAGATAGATAGATAGAGAGATAGACAGACAGACAGACAGACAGACAGACAGACAGACAGACAGATAGATAGAGAGATAGAGAGATAGAGAGATAGAGAGATAGAGAGATAGACAGACAGATAGATAGATCTTTATCAGAGAGAGTCTTGAGAGTGATGTCGCTGCTACACTGTGCACGGACAGTTCCCGGTTTGTGTGGTTGATCCCTCTTCTTATCTTTGCACATTCGCAGGTGCTCAGTCAGAGGCAGACCTCACTATCTGCTAATCTACCACAGTGGAGACTCGAGAGCCGGAGCAGCGGAGTTGAGGGAGGAGCAGCACAGAGAGCAGAACAGAGGAGACGGTTCCTCTCTCACAAATACTGGTGGTCGATGTGAGATAATAGGAGAGCCCAGCAGCTTGGAGTTGCTTATCGGAAACTGTTGCAGGTGTTGTGCTGATTTGTCCTATAGATTTTTGTCAAAGCGTCATAAGATGTATAAAAATGTACCGACGTCGCTTAACATGTTGTTATTTTTACAGTTCCGACTGCTTCGTGGAAACGAGTCAGCTGAGAGGATGGAGGAACGAATCCCTCTACAACAGAGAAATGGACTTTAATTCAAGAGACGGACATCAGACATACTTCAAAGATAGATGTGGTATAAAACGGAGACACAAATCTGAGAATCCTCTGGTAATTAAAGAACTCCATGCTGATATTAAATTACAGGCTCTCTACAGGAGAGTTTCTGAGCGATGGAAACAGTGTGAATCCCTTTATGAACCATGGTGAATGTGAACATTTTCCTCAAACCAAATAAAAAGGGAGCGGAATCTGCTCTAGACCGCCGTCACCCCCTCTCAACCCCCAGCCTTCACTGCAAATTGCTCAGGAAAGCACCTGGGCAGAGACGCATACGGCTTTTATTAATCTTTCTTTCTCCCAATTCTTTGACTCTGACAGCTTTTAACTGAATTGTCTGCTCGGGCCCGTGCAGCCCTGTGGAGTCCAGACACAGGCCAGTGAACGCTGTGACATCTCCACTCCCCTCAGCTCTAGTGCCGCTGCCTTCATCCAATTTACCATGAAAGGAATCCAGACAGTCCCATAATATGACCCACGGCTGCCTCGATTGAACACGGTCGTCAACTCTGGGCCCGAGCTTCACACACAAAATCAGCCGGCTATCTATAGACGACCATTAGCTGTCTGCTACCCCTCGATAAGGCCCATTGCCCAGGGAAGAAGTGCTCATGCCCATGTGGCGACCTTTCATAGTGAAGAGTGCCCCCTGGTGCTTCTGAGGGAGCAACGCACTCCCACAGCCGAGTGAGTGGTAAACTGTACAGTCAGGGGGGGGGGTTTACTGTCGGACACAGATACGCAGCAGTGTTTACTCTGTCATTTAACGCGGCAGCTTTCCTCGGGGCTCCATCCTCGTGTCAGTCACACTTATCTTTTAAATGCAGGCAACTGCAGTGAGAATATTTGTCCTTCACAAAGTTTCTCACAATGAAAACGTGATTTGTCAGCATTAGGGCTGCGCCTCCGTTTGTTTAGAGGGGGAATCACCAGTGTATGGAGCTCTTTTAGTGTCACTGTCTCTCCCAGAGGTCGTCGTTTTCAGGTGGTGTCTGAGCTAACGCATGATGGATCAAGATGGATGAAACATACACACTAAATCAAGTCTTTAAGTCAGTACTGTCTGTGGAGACGAAGGGTACCCAACCTCTAACTAACTCAAACAGAGTTCAATGTTGCTCCGGAGGGACTTTCAGAACTGCTTAGGGGCAACATCAGCATCGCTGTATCTGTTTT
>JAUMHF010000002.1:17144947-17182561 GCA_032359275.1 Microctenopoma steveboyesi | reverse complement strand
TTTTTTGTATGTTGCCAGACAGCCTCTAGATGGCAGCACTGCCATAAGCAAGTCTATCTATCTATCTATCTATCTATCTATCTATCTATCTATCTATCTATCTATCTATCTATATCTATATCTATATCTATCTCTATATCTATCTCTATATCTATATCTATCTATCTATATCTATATCTATGTCTATGTGTATCTCTATATCTATAGATATAGAGATAGACATGCATAGAGTCACGTAAACAGCACGGACTACTCAGTTTGTAACTGGCTGTACTGTATAAATACCAGTACCTAAACTCCAGAGTTATAAAGTTTGATCATTAACCTACCAAAAGGTGGCAGATCCTTGACTGGCACTTTCTTTCGTGATGGGTACAGAGCCACAGAAGGGACCTGGAGAGCCTGGTTTCCTTTGGCCAACTGGCCCCTCTGTTGGTTGGCAGCTCTGGACACAACAGGGGAGGTGTCTGGCCGTTTCCCACCAGCATTCTTGGGAACTGAACAGGGTTAAAAATAAGAGGTTAAAAATACTGTAGATTTTAGGCTTTAACTAAAGGGTGTATATATGTACGTTTGCAATTATGAGACACTTTATTCAATCTATGCATTAGCACAAATTAAAGTTGGCACTAATGACAGGAAACTGGCCTAGAGGATCTGTTATTTTCATCCCCTGCCAATAAGTATTAAAGGAAAAGTGAGTGTCTTGTTATGCCAGTGGTCCCGCCCTGTTGGTCTCTGCGCTGTGAATCCTAGGAACGTGTGTCTCAAGAGAAATGCTGTAGGTAAAACAACAAAGTCAGGAACTCTTTTTGGCTGTACACTCGGAGATAAAACTAAAGACGGTTCGCCTCCTACATCCTATGAATATTTTTTAATATCATGTAACTGCCACTTGTTGATGTGTGTACACCGTTGCACAAACTCACGCGTACTGATGGAGGGTTCACACTGCAGCGAGAGCGTCTGCAGGCTCTCTTCATTGGTTTCCAGGCTAAGGTTGGACAGATACTGTTTGACCTTCCTGGCCATCTGGGCATCCTCGTACAGCTTTTTGGCATTCAGGAAGGAGCTGCGACGCACCCGCTTCTTGTGTCCGCCTGTCTGGCTGACGTCGAGCACCGCCGCATTGGCACTGCCCTGACTCAGAGACCTGGTCGTGCACAGAGTCGGCCACACAGAGAGGTTCACATGAACACACAGAGGAACAGAGGCACAAACAAAGACACACAAAGAGAAAATGTACAGAAAGAGTTGTTAAGATATTTCTTTAGTGTGTTAGGTAGTCTAGGTTCCTAAAGTATTCCTAATGAGCATGGAATTCAAACGCAGACATGCAGAGAGCAGCGTTAGGTATTCCTCTCAACTGCAAAACATTCCAGACATTCCAAACAGCAGAACGGGGGGTGAGGAATGACGGCTGTAGTGAAACAACAGGGGAGGAGAAAGGGGGAGACTACAAGTGGAACACCGTCATAGTTTACATTTCTGTGGCTTGAGTCAGAGCTGGTAGTAAAACCCTTTTTCTGCACATGGTCTCAGCCAAATAAAACACAAGGACACCAGGGTTCAGTGTGAACAAGGAGTCGAGTTAGTGCTCATCAGTGGAAAGAAATGCGTCTAGGGACCCTTTAAACATGTCATGATTATGTAATACAGAATTCATTATTAGAAGATTTTCTCCAAATCCAAAAATGCTAAGTTGTAATTCCGGGAAACTGAAGCCTGTTTACGTAAATACAATATTTCGCAATGTCTCTGTATGAATAGTGATGCTCCATTTAACCACAGGAATGTAAAGCATGTAAAAAAAAAAAACAACTTCATATGCAGAGTCCCTGGATGTTTTGAGGTTTGGTGTATACAGGTTAAATACAGATAAACTAAAGCAGCAGGCAAAACAACTTAACAAATGGTCACGTGTGCTATTCCACTGCTTAATGCTGGACGTATGTAAAAATATAATTCAAATATTTTCACGTTTTGTACATTTTGTACAATGTAAACTTGTCCAGCATTGGCTAATGTTAGCATATGCGACTTTAGTTTAATTCATGTCCTATAGTTAGGGTCAGTCAGCGTTAGTGGAGGACTAAACTCAAACCACCTAATGAAAATAACAGAAGAGAAGAAGCACGCAAAACTGGCAGGAAAGAAGGACTGTAGTGTGGAGAGGGCAAAAGGTTGCAGGGTCACCATACTCACCCTAAACTTCTCCATTTCTTCTTCCTAGAGGGCGGGGGCCAAGACCAGAGAAGTATGGGGGAGGAAGAGTGGATGAGTAGAGGGAGAAAGAGAGGAGACAAAGCTTAGGACAGGACAGACCACCAAGATCACCGAGAGAAGCAATTTCACCAAAGACCCACGTGACAAGCAGCAGGAGCTCAAATCAGATGGCAACACTCCACTAGGAAGCGACGTCATTAGACAAAGACACACTTTCACAGGAGCACCGTGCACATCTGGTGCCAACAATGTGTACAGGGAAACAGTTGCCAGAGGGAACAGCTGCTTGAAAGAAAAGCGCGATGCAGAAATCTTTACTGAATCTAAGTGAACCGGCCAACCCCGGACCGTCCGGTTAGTCAGTGGAGTGCCAACTGGTCCTACAGGGTGAGTGAGGGAATATTAATAATCTGGACCCTTTGTGTCTGAAGGTTCCTTTACCTGGTCCGGAACATGAGGGCTGGGTCCATGCTGACAGAGGCCATACGACCAACATGGCGAATTTCTTTGGCAATCATCCTCAGCTTTTCAAAGTTCACCAGGCCGTCCACTTTAGAGTCATTGCCTGATAAACAGGGAAAGGAAGGGAGGACCAGATCAGTACACTGCCATAGAAGCTAAACATATATTATACAACTATTAACACAGAGACTGAAATATAAAAAAAGAGTCGCTGGAACTGTGAGCTTCATAAAGGACCACCTGTCTATGTTGCGAGATAAAAACAACACCTGCATGGCATCTACCTTCATGTAGGAAAGTTAGGTCCTTCTTGATGACAGGGAACAGGGGGATGATTGGTGGTTGGAGGTTCTGATTGTTAAGGACATTCCTGTACTTCGCCATATTTCTCGAGGGGTCGAAAAGGTCCTGCAGGTCCCCGAATAGCTTCTCATATTTGCTAGGTAGCTTTTCCCAGGTTCCTCTCAGTCTGGATACTGGAGCTAGGTTCAGGCCGCTGTAGGGAGAGAACCATAATTACCATGACAAAATGAATACAGCAAACAGAACACAACGTTCTCCTTCATTTGTTATATCAGAAAACACGACCAAAGACAGCAAAATCAAGATGTAAACTGTAACACATATTTACTCCCCGCCTCACCTGATGATGGCGAACATGGAGTTGAAGTTCTTGCACTCGCGGCAGTGCAGAGCAATCTTGATGAAGTGCTTGATGGTCTTCATGCGCTTCAGCTGGTTGGGCTCCCGCGTCACCTCCGTGGCCACCCAGAAGGTCTCGTGGTTAATGGCCTCCTCGAAGCGCTTTAGACTGGCCGATCCAGTCTTGGAGCGCAGTTTGAACAGATCGTCGATGTACTCGGTGGGCTCGATGGCACAGAAAAGTTCGAAAGCCCGCATGGAGAGCTGAGTAGCGACCTCTACCGTGCTCAGCTGTAACAAGGAGATCTGTCCTTCGCGGAGGAGGTCCTGGGCATCCTCATCGGAGCATAACGTCTCCGTCTCCATGTTGCTCTTCAAGTAGTATCTGACGTTGGAGGAAAGGTTTGTTTATTGGAATACAGTAAGCCACCACTATCCTGGTTCAAGATGGAGGGACTGAAAAAAATTATCCAAACCAAAAAAAGGTGGCGGTGAGCACATTAGACTAAAGATGGCTTTACCTGCCGCTCAGCTGAATCCTATCAGCTAGTTTAGAAAGCTGGTCTGGTAATCGCCTCTGTTTGATGACGCCCTCAGGCGTGACGGACACCTCGCACAGCGAGTAAGCTTCAGGCGCCGCAGTCAGGGCAAACTCTCTGATAGCCTGGGCCACCACCTCCTTAGCCGTGGTGTCCTTGCCGATCATGATGTACCGAGACTGCTGGTCTGCTTTGAAGACTCGCAATACCTGATCTGACATATCTGTGGAGGACATATGATTGTAATGACAATACGGACTCTGCACTGTTGAAATAGGAGCACCGAAATATAAGCAGTTTGCAAGTTGCATTATACGATTTAGCAAAAGCCATTCTATCATTCTATCGCAGCATTCCTTACGAGTCAAATACACCAGCACCTGTCACTCACAAGACCAGATTTCCTATTATCCCCTCATTGTTCTGATCAGGAGAACACCTCTACAGATCACATGACCCCTAATCCCAGAAGCAAAATCGACACCTATACGCCCACAGGTTTGTAAGTCTGAGATGGAGGCTGACAGCTGACTCCACTAGAGGAGGCAGTGTCATGGGGAGAGAAGATACTCACTTGGTATGATTGGTGCTGCAAGGACATAAATAACGTGATGGACAGAAGTTAATAAGCATGCAGTAAAAAAATGATGCTATATGAAATCAGTAGGGTAACAATATGGATTGAGAATCAGTATCATACTATACTATAATATATTCCATGATATACAATTGTGTTTGCATCTGTTTTATATTGAAATCTCACTTAAACAAAAATAGTGAGAGATCTGATGCCATAAATCTCCAAGCCGAACATCGCACATAAGCACATGGCATCTGGAAAACGCACCAGGCTGGTTGTTGAAGTCCAGGATGCGGTGGTGCGACTGCAGAAGGTCTGGGTTTGACGACGACAGGTTTCCACTGACGGGCAAAGCTGGGGGGATCTGTTTGGACTGCTTCATCCCCACAATGCTGTCGTCCTGTGATTGGCCGACGCAAACGTCACTATGGAAATAAGAGAGGTGAGACTGCAGTTCTCTCAGACGAAGCCAGAGGGTGATATTTGTGTTGGCTGCAGACATATCTGTCTGCAGACTTTAATTTTACACCTAATATAAAACGCTGTTTTTTTACATTTGGATCAGGAAACAGAAATATCGGTTTGATAAAATAACAAGCATATGGTAATCTGCCTCCCCTATGAACTGCAGCTAAAACATGTCGATACTGGATTATCTAGAAACAATCCCCCTCCGTTTCATAATTTATCACAGCTCTCAAATTACAACTCAAATTTAGATTTTTGGCATCCTTATTTCGCTCTCTTACTTGTACGGTTTGGGAGGAAGGATGCTGGTGAGTGTCTTGTCGAAGATCTTCTTCAGCTTGTTGCGTCCTCCCACTGAGTTGCTCTTTGCTTTCTTGCTGGCCTTTTCCAGGCACATCACCTGCTCCACGTCCACCGCCAGGTCGGGGATGGAGTAGCGACTGGCCTTCTTGATGTCTCCAATCTTTGGAAGGTGGGGTGCCCCATTCTTTCTGTCATGGTCATCTTCACCTTCAAAGTCGTGGTCTTGGTCTGGCCTGGTTAGCAGCTCTTTAAACACTTTAGAAGAGATTAGAGACCAGTGATGAGCAAAGGTATTACTATAAATAGAGTGGTGGCAACAACCTTTTCTCTTTTTAAACCCTAGCAATCTCATCTCATCTGTTGTAGCTTCCTTTTGCCTTTGTCAATCACCTGGCAAATGTATATTTGCTTGTGTGCAAAATGCTATAAAAAAATCTGTCTCACTTCGATGTGCAGGAACTTTTACCTAAAAGATTTGTTTTCACAGTTATAGACAAGTGGGTGTTGTTCTTCAGAATCTCGTTGGCTTTGCTGAGCTGGACGTTCTCAAAATTTTGCCCGTTGACCTCCAGGATCTACGGAAAGAAAGAAAGGATCAGATCAACTCTACAACTGAATAAACAAAAGAAGCAGAAGTACACTTGGACATTTCCAAGTTTGGGAACCACTGGATTAACAATTGATTAGCAGGTACATCTAGGGAGATATTTGTGTAGGGACATTTAGAATGTTTCCCCGTAAAAGCACAAGATCACACTTATTTCATCCTCTGTCCCCTATCTCCTCACAAGATTTCCATCTCACCACTCTCACCAGCACAGCAGAAATAATGAGATGACTGGAAACTCTCTAACCGATATAATTCCAATCTGAAGCTAGCTGTCGTTATTCGTGTGTCTGTGAGAATTCACTTGCTCCCAGCAATGACTTCTGTCCTGTTAGCCGCCTACCATCGAGACTCTAACCAAGAAGTTAAACCTTGAAATAAAAGAAATGTCCATTTTGCACAATGCATTTTATCAAGTGATCAAAGGGCCTATAAACCCCAAAGCTCTGGCATGTTGTACACCACGCACTTCTATTTAAACATGATTTTGAGATAAACTTTTGCCAAATCACCTTCAAATCCTTTTGTCTCTTTAAATATTTTAAAGTTCTGCAAATATATCTGTAGTTTTTCTACAGATGCTGGATATTTGCATATAAATACAACCTGTTAACCTGCTTCCTTCCTCACTTCCTTTTTAACGAAGGGACAATAAAGTCATCTTTACAATGTTGCTTTGAGTCAACCTTTGAGGGACGATTGGTAATGGTCCAAAGTTAAAATAGTAACTGAAGCTGTAACAAAATGGAGGGTGTTTGAGAGGCTGAACGCTTCCAACACGTTCAGCTTCCCTGCCTCCTTTTGGGGAAACAGCTGCAGGGGATGTTTGGAGTCAAAAAGGCTTAACTCGCATCCAGACACTCTCAAGATGGTTTCAAGGATTAAAAGGGACTTTGCCTAAAGCCGCTGCTGAGTGTGAAAATAGTTACAAAGTTGAGCTGCAAGAAGAAAGCCAACACATGGTGCCTGCAGCTACTTGGTGACTGCAATTTAAGACTTAAAAAAAACAACCTTTAATGCTAGTTAGAGCAAAATGTAACAAAAATGAACTTCAGCAAGAAAAAAAATAATGTCCTGCCTTCAGACAGAAAAATGACTCAGAAGACAGAATCACCGTCTGCTGTATCATATTAAACCCACTTTAGAATGGTGAAAAAAGGACAATGGCCTTCAAGGCATTTCCTGAAGTGACACCAAATATTGGGTAAAAACAGGAAAAGTGTTAATAAAGATATTTTACCTGATCTCCACGCTTAAGGCCGACTTCTGCTGCCTTGCTCCCAGGCTCCACAGTATCAATGAAGATGCGAAAACCCTTCTCCTGACCTCCAAGAAGGCTGAATGCCAGCAGTGAGTCCCTGGACGGCTTGGTCAGTGTCACCATCCGTGGCTTGGCTTTAGCAGCACACGCTATATTTAACAGTCGAAGGTGCCCGCACATTTTCTGAAACACACACACACACACACGTGTCAGGAAAGGAATGATCCAAATATGGTTTTACAAAATGTACCAAATCTTTACCAAAGTTCACTTGTTTTTACTTACTTCTTTCTCCAGATTGTTTTCAAACTCTTCCAGAAAGTGAGTCATGGCAGAATCACCCTCAAAGTCATTGAAGTGATTGTTTACCCACAGTAAGACTACCCGTGTAACCTGGAGACAAGACGAACACAAGTCAACACACACACAAGTTCAAGTCTCCTAACATGCTGACCAAAAAGAAAGTTAGTGGCTAAATGAATCATTAAATGTGTTATATCCACAGGTATTTTCATGATGTATCTTTTTTTAAAGGTTTTCAAACTATTAAATTGTGCAGTATAAAGCTTTGTTTGTGTTTTTTGAGTAGACGTCATGTTTCTGATCAATATATTTTGTTGTAAATTTCATGTGTAGAAGAATTCTTTGTGCTTGTACCTTGTCCCTGAGGCTTGGGTCATGGAACCATTCCAGCAGCTTCTTGCCCACGACCATGGGGCTGGAGAGAAAGGTCCTGTACGTCAACAGGAAGTCCTCAATGTAGGTAGGGTCCACCACTGAGTGCTCCTCCACTAGGTGCATGGTGAGACGCTCTGGTGTTCCCTGAGGTTTTTAAGGTTTTCAAATATTTATTTATAATTATATGTACATGTAATATCCGTGAAGGTTCTCAGGCATGCAGGTCATGGTTATCTCAAAAAGGTTTAATGCAATAACAACTAGACTTGGTAGGTTTCTTGACGACGTTTCACCCTTCCATTCCAGAGGGCTTTAGAAAGCCCCTTTTTGAGATGTGCATGTAATATTCATATATTCTAATTTCTTATGAAGAAAGAGTAGGCTGACTGAATATAGATTGGTCACCTTGATGACGATGTGTCCTTTTCTGGTGCCAGTGCGATCCAGTTCACGGTGCTCTTTAACCATGACGATCTCGCCCTCTTCCTCAACTTTTTGCATGTTCTTCTCCACCTGGTTGAGGATGCAGCAGTAGTCCTGCTGGGCTATACACACAAACTGGACAAGACAGGGAAAAAGTGAATGACACCCTGAATGAATGACCCTAACCCTTAACAAAGGAGTAATGTTGTACATTTTATGATGCTTTTGTGATGCTTTTCACACTGATCTGCAGAGAAAAGTTATTAAAACTAGCAGAAGTAGTAAAATCCATGGCTCATGAAGATAAAGGGTGTAGAGTAAAAATACAGAGTGATGGTCCTACCTGGCAGTCATCCACCTTGGTCCTCATCACGCCCTTCATGTATTCCTTCTCCATGGTCGGTGACACCCCAAAGCTGTTCCCCATACACAGGATCTCTGTCCGGCTGTCTGGGTACGTCACTTCCACTGAACCATTCAGAATCACTGACCACGAGTCCAGCTAGTGCCAAAACAAGATTACAGGAGTTAGAAGAAAAAAAAAGGCAAAAGAATAAAGGAAAGGGGAATGGTACAGACTAATAATATGCTCATCAGCTGGTGTCCTTTAATGAGTTAAAGTTATTTATCAAAAACAGCCATATGCAGTAACTACAAGGAGTTACACTAACTGCACTAACATATGGCTTCATACTTGCCTCAGAGAAATACAGCTATAGCATGGGATTATTTAAGCTACCAAGCAAAAACACAACCAAGTTGAGTAGTTGCACATCGAATAAAAAACAAGCTCAACATCAAAAATCTCATTGTTTATACTCTTTTAAAGGATAAAGTGAAAATATGGATATTTCATGAATTCCTCAAAAGAGTCACAGCTTTCACCCCGACAGCAACAATAAGCTCAATGAACCGTGAATTCTCTATGACTGAACATGTATTTAAGTGACCAGGCCTTCGACGTAAGTTCTGCTGTCTGAGTGCACTACAGCAGGGGTAAGAGCGAAATTGTCTTCATTGAAACTCAGGTCTTGTTGTGACCACACAGAGAGAGAATCAGTTTTGTAGCTTTAGTTTCTGAAGATATCCTAGAAAGACCCCGCGATAAGAATCCCCATTCAGGTTTAATAGAGCAGAAAAAAACATCAAATGGAATAAGAAAGATTCACTGTTTGCCATGAAGGCGTGTTTCTAAGGTTCAGTACACACAGATATGCAGTAAAAATATCAGACTCTTGGACGTTTTGTTGTAGAGAACACATATTAACAAAGGGGAAACAACTTATTAGTTTTAGTATATTAAGTATTTAGTATTAGTGTAGGTATGGTCTTAAAAATCAAAACTGAATGACCCCATTTACAAAAGCATTCAGGCACTTCATTTTGTACAGTATAAGACACTTTGATGGCATTCAAAGCTTGATATCTTTTTTGGAGAAGTCTCTACAACCTTCTCCATCATGATTTCTTTCTTTTCTCTGTGAAGGTTAAAATGATACGTACAACACACAAGTTGAGAGGATTGAACGCGTTCAAAAGCAACTACACGAATACAATTAAAACTGAAGACAAAGTATGACATGGGACCACACACACCTCCTCTACATCGTTCAGAACGATGGTGCCAGCGCGTTCAACCACCGCGAAAACCATGACGGCGCAGAGTTCCCTCCTCACTGACATGGTCATGTTGGCAAATGCTGGCAGTTGATGCATGAACTCCAGTAATTGCTCTGCAAGAGGGACAAAGGAGAGACAGCGGAGTGAGAGGAGGAGGTTGAGAAAAAGAGCAAACAGAGTCTTGACACCCAGAGGAGAGAAAGAGGACACACAGGGCTCCTGGCAAGTTTGCACTGCCCTCACATCCAGCCAAAGAAGCACAAGCTGGAGGCTGAGCATCAAAATGGATCATCACCACAGAGCAGCCAATAGAAGAATCATTATTAGGAGAACATCGAGTCAAATATCATTTTAACTGACGCAAACTTTCAAGGCTCGCCAGGAACAATTGCTTAATAAGTGACACTTCACTCTGTGACCTCTGAGTGAAATGAATAAGTTATTAGCAGACAGCTGGAATCACATTTAACCCTTTTCTTTTCCAATCAGCCTAAAGTGACGCGTCCCATACCCACCAACGTGTGATTTCATCTCTTGCTTCCCTTAGCAGCCAAACTACAGATAATGTGAGGTGTGCGCCCCCCCCCACACACACCTCTGGGGCTGTTTGGTGTAGGACCCAGCAGCATTAAATTAAGATTAAACAGGAGAAATCCAATGTGTATATGCTGAGTAAATGTAAGCGGCGGGTGACTGGGTGTGTCGTGTATGTATAATCCAGGGCTCACAGACATTTTGCATCACCATTTACTGAGGTCCAATGCAGGACAATGAAACTCTCTCCCAATTTACCAACCAGCTTTTCATTCTACAGGCCGGCCGGCAGCAGTCTGGCGTTCTAGCTGACCTGTGCTTGGCATGGCAACAGCATCGTGTGTTAAGCTGCGGAAGCACTGAAAGTTTAATGTGCTGGGAGAGGTGAGGCGAGAGGATATGCCGGAGTGACCTAGAAAAGCCTGCAGGCACAGGGAGGAGCATACAAGAGGGGGATGATCGAACGGGGCGGGGTGGGTGGGGGGTGACACTCATTTTTACTTGCTCTACATTCAATGCATCACCCTCCCCCAGTCCACATCTGCAGCTAAGCTCCGAGCTCCACGCGTGTTTTTTAAAAAAACATGCCTATCATTATCACTGGAGTTGAGTCATAGCTTTAAGGGATATGATGCTGCACGTTTGTGATGTGGCTTTGAGAATTACTCGAAAAGCCTTCATTGGAAATGAGAGTGGGAAAGCGAATTTACTGTGACAAATTTATATAAGAGGAAAGCTCTGAATTAATCTAAAATCAGGACAAAACGTTCCAGCTGAGACCAACACTGTTCTCACCGATGTCTTTCACGGAACAATATCTTCAGTTTACGCACGAGAAAATAAACATATATAAAGTATATATAAATCACAGACCACAAGGCCTAAAAACACACATGCTGCACTGAGATGCAAATAGGTCTCACCTATGTCATCGTCAGTTCTGTCCATGGGGTCCTTCTCCAGACAGTCCCGCACGATGTCCCGACTCATGAGGGGGTCCGACGCTCGCTCGATGTCCTCCTCATCGTCGTCCTCCTCAGAGTCAACCGCCGTCTCTGGCAGGCCACTCAGGTCCATGTCACCTTGTTCGTTCTCTGTTGCCTAGAAAAAGTGAACAGATGAGAAACGAGCCCATGATTAGTGATGAACACGAGGTGGGTTTGGGTTTCGGATCGTCGCAATAACCAGTGTGTTCATCGGAAACCATGTCTTTATTCAACAAGAAACCAAATGCACAATATCAACGTTAGCAGCTGTTGACAAAGCAAAACTCAGACAGAGCGAAGTCATTCATAAACAGCCAGGATTAAAATAAAAAGATCTGCATGATACCAAGATGCAGGTTTCATAACCGACACACTGCTGAAATCAACTCATAGTAAAGAGACAACATCAGCTGCAACACACTCCGTTTCCCGCAAACTGTAAAACTGCTGCGCAGATTTGACCCATTTCATGAAATGTATTAGAGGTATTCAGTACAGTATGAAAAAGACAGGCGTCAACACTGCATAGCAAGCAGCCTGCTATGCATAGTAACAGGCTAATTAACTCCCAACTTTCCTCTCCCGCTCAGCAAACTCCAGCGCCTGCCTCAAAGCCGGATCCTGTTCTTTGAAAGCGCCAGATGAAATATGTGTGGAGGTGGGAAAACGAAGCCAGATGAGGAGTGAAGGTAACTCAGTTACTCACGTGCGAGTGATGCTAACAGAGTCTCTCAGCTGTCATCGAGGAATATATTGCTATAACTGACCGTGAGGCCACATTGTTTGGTTTTCAAGACAGGACGACACGAAACCGCCTCCCAGAACAAAGCAGACACCACGTAAAATATCAGCGCAACAACAAGCACTCTTACCTCAAGATTCTCAATTGAAAGAGAAGGAAAAGTTGTCTTTACAAACTGTCTGCAAAATCCCAGAGCCAGACGCATCTTCGCCTCCTAGACTGTCGGTCTGCTTTTAATTTTTCAGGCTCAGAGTCTCCGCGCCCAGTCTCTCACCAAAACCCTGTCATATCTCTTCAAACGCATTGTGCAAAAGGCTTATTAATGATTCAGGCCGGTGTCTGAGTGGCCATTTGGGCATCACTGGCACACACACACACACACACACACACGCCCTGACGCATGGTACCGACACAAGGTCTGCAGAGATGATGTGAGCTGATCAGTGAGACAGTAGCAAGTCTGAGATTAAGTAACAAGCAGTAAACTATAGAAAAAATACAGTGAGAAAAAAAATGACTTAACAACTGAAAACAGATGCAGCTCTTTATTTTAAAACCACAGAAAGCTGCATATTCACTGCCCAACGTCAACGGACAGGTTTCTTTTAACTGCAGACAATATATTAGGGAACAAACGTAAAGCAGCAAAAAAGTTAGGATGCATATTCCTATGTAAATATAGGTTATTATCTATATATCTATAGATATATAGATAAATATCTCTCTCTCTATATATATATATATAAACTGCTGCATTTGAACACAGGTAGCCTGTGCCTTTGTGTCTATACACCGGCTCCTTTTCGTGTCACACGTGGATCACAAATCCATAAATGTGCAGTAAGCATTACGAGTCAGCGGGCAAGTCAGGTGCTGTTAATATTTCATCAGGGCTATTCTTGGATCAATGCTTTCAAAGTCCTTCTGAAGGACCAATATCATGATTTATTCAGACACAAAACAGCGCACCGTGTTGCCAGTGACGTGAGAATGAGGTGGCGACATCATTGGCGATTTGGCGCTTCAGTTGTAGAGACCAGTGGAGGCTATGGATCTGAAAGCAGCTGCATAGCCCGGCGGTTCACGCCTTCTCATCAGGAACCTGTGGTCCTGTATGTTCAGCAACTCTCCAAACCAGCATCATCAAAACGTTAAAAACAGCCTAAGATTAAAGATCAACACCGCCTGTCAAAGTGCTGCGGTGTCAGGCTTCCTGTAATCATTTTGTTCAAACCCAACCCGAGCGAGGATCACAAACAATGCTGCTCATCGTTTCGTGCTACACAAGCTATTCACAAGCCAGAAAAGCTGAAAACTCTTCATGGATCTTTGTCTTGGTGCATAGACTGATTTTTTTTATGAACTAATTTCAATAGCCGTTTATAAGACTTGGCATTTTAGAGACAGAGGGCCTACACGCAGATTAAATACTGTAGGAGCAGGGATCCAGAGAAAACAGGGCAGTGCTTGTGATTCAGAGAGAGACATCAGGACACCGCCACAGAGCTGTTAACAGATGGCTCTAAGACCTGGATCACAGACTGGGGACAGTAGAGCCTGTTCGACCTGGCCCTGCCAGCCACAGCATGGCCAAACATATATATATATCTGCCCTGCTGTAAGGAAACACACAACTCTCAAACTACCTTCGCAGTAAGTAGAAAGCTGCATTCGAGTGCTTCAGCGTTTTGTTCCTGCACAGACTACATGTAAGTCAGGAGGGAGTTGAGCATAATGACTGCGTCCAGTGCTCCAGAGCATAGTCACAAGCACGCTGACAAAAACATACAGCACACAAATAGGCACACAGCAGGTGACGGTATTAGGAGCCAATAGGGTGGGTGCGCACTGCTAAGAGGATTAGTCGCAGGGCTCGAAGCACGTCCACAGTCACGAGACCTGGTGTATGTGTGAGCTGAATCATCTTTTCTTTACCTCTGAATGAGGGAACGTTGCTGGGCTTGGATTCTCTTTTCCCCTCTATTCTAGTTACACATTATTATTACTGCCGTCGTGTCTTTAGCTTAATTTTAGAATTAGGAAAAGAAGATAAAGCTTCTCGTCACATCATTTGTACAACACGGCTTGATGGGAGTTCTGCACTTCTCTTTTGCGGTGATGAGGTTGTAGGCTGGACCACCTGCTCACAGCCGCCCACGTGTCTTCTCATCTCCTGCTGAGCAGTGACAGTGTCCTATCTTCTGGGCTATTTGGCTGCCCGCCCCTCCATTCTTTCCTTAGCCCACGTAAAGGAATAAGTGGGCTTCTGGCTATAAACTGCGGAATAATTAGCGTGACATACAGTTTTACTGCCACACTTGACCTAACGATTCACCACATTTCCAAGCAAAGGTGCGCTGACAGGATAAAGTAGTGCTAATGTCCGTCCGTCTTCTCCAGTAAAATCATCTGCTGACTTTGCATCCGGCTTTGATACAAGTAGATATTGAGTAGAGTAGTATAAACTACTTCTACTATTATACTAGTAGTATCTACTATCATAGCACAGTACTACAGACTACTCCACCTACTGAACTATCCAGAGGAATCCAAGGTGTGGATCCAGCACCTAGGTGGGGAGACCTTACCTGGTAAATGTCTGACAGGCTGCTGCTTCCAGAGTCGCTGGTGATACTACATCCTGAGTGGCTGGAGGAGACATGGGTCACCTGTGGGTGCAAGCCGTCGGCCAGGTGAAGTCTGCTGAAGTCTGCGGGGAGCTGCACATACGCGCACACACACACACACACACACAACATACACACAGATGGTCAGTATCAGTCAAACCAGCAGCCACCACTGCTCACTCACACACATGCTGAGTACCAGGCGCTGGAAAACAGCAGAATGAAAATGAAAACATACATGTGTCCTCTCTCCCTACCTTACTGTCTTCACTTAGATTGTGTTATCAGCTACTATCTGTTAACTGCATTGGGATTCCTTTCATGAACTGAGCAAACAAACACAAAGTGGAGCATGCATTAAGGAGATACCCTAATTAAAGCGTGCACCTAAAATAACCTAAACGAACTCCAGGCAGTAATGGGGAAAGCCCCTCTGAGTAATTCATACTCTATGAAGCCCTGCAGTAATTAGCCATAGTGCAAACGAGCCAACCCACTTCTCTACGGAGACGACCCTCAAATAGGAAATACATCAGAAACCCCCTGCTGGATTTTTTTAGGAGGGGAAATGAATAAAACATAAACAAGCCTAGAAGTTAGTACAGCAACAGCTTTAGTAGTTTATTAAAATAACATGCTCCCCTTTTTTTGTCTGTACACCATCAGAGCTGAAGTGATTACCGTCAGCCATTTCATAAATTATTATTTCAGTTTTATATCATTGTCAGTTATGTCTTGTGGATTGGATATAGCGTTAGGCCATTATCTTGATTAATTAATTACCTGAGAAAGCAGATGATTGGATTTTTACATGGCTAGCTGCAGGTCCACGGAGCACCGCTTTGGTTTTAAATTGAGGCACCTACAGTTAGAAACGTGTGATATAGTAACATTAACGTTGGGCTAGGCTACCAACTTTAAAGGTCGAGCAAATATTAAAGCCAGCGTTTTATTTCAAGTGACATTTTATACATTACTCCAAATGTAAAATATATTGTTTTTTCAAAGGGAGAATAATCACATCTGACAACTGTGCCGCAGGGCTGAATGATAAATTTAATCAAACAGAGTAAACTGGTTCATGGAGACGTGAATATTTTATGGCTAAATGTTTTATTTACTAATATATATTTAATGCTCAGCAGGGAGTACCCTCTGAACCACTTTGAGCTGCACATGTGGCTTTGGTAGCTCATCAATATTACATCTTTACACCTAAAACTCAAATGTGTCTGATTTAACGAGGCTACTTTTTTCACATGTGAATGGGAAATAAAAACGTAGAGTTTCACTAATTTAAAATGTTTCTCTGCGCAGCAAACATTCTCAAAGTGCCAGTTAATGAAGATCAGACCACGAATTTCAGAGAAAAATCTAACTTAGCTCAACAAACCCTAATGCAGATGAGATTTTAGATTTTAGTCTTGAGCACAGGCGTTCAGCGTCTGTAAAGCAGCATCTGACGCAAGATGCAGTTGAGACTGTGAATAACTAAACTGCCTTAGATAGTTTTTGGAAATAAGTCTCAACAACTACAACACTGTGAAGAATCACTGGGATGACAATCGGAAAAGATTGGACAGAAATACATCTTGGGAGGTTCATTTGCATGTAAATAGGTTTGATCAGTCATCTGCTCTCAAACATACTCTGAGGAAAAATGTCTGTCGTCACAGCTCCTGAAGCACTCGTCTGCATTACAGCTTAATTAAAGAGGTTTTGAAGAGGGAAAGGAGAAAACGTTTTCCTGCCGTGATCACAGGAATACTGGAAACTCAAGAATTCGAAACATTCGCGATCCTGATTACACCTGAGGAAGTGATTTAGTAAAAGCTGTTGTGAGCTATTTGAAGCCCTTTCTGAGCTGTTTATGACGTCTATCCTCAAATCACATTTATATGTCCGTGATCAGAGGCGAAAGGCACGACGGTGCGGCTCCTGGATCACAAAGGTGAGACGTGACCACACAGTGTCAAAGATTGCCATCGCGTTTAATTATCTGGCTGGCTGCACTAACCAAAATGGTCGACCGGAGGGGCCAGTCAGTCCCTAACCCCCCTCGGGCGGCTATTTCCCATTCTCTGTCTGGCAGGCTTCACTCTGAACGTCTCCAGCTGACATTCATGTTATTATTATCGTCGCCCGTTATTGTGTTACTGTGACAAATCTCTTTGTCTGTTTGTAGCTGCGGTGACAAAGCTGCATCACATTTTCTTTTGATGGCATTTGGGACTGAAACCGATTATAGTTTAGTGCATCACTCTCGTGAAGTGAAGTTGAGTTGGAGCTGCCACTATGATCATTTACATTTATTACATTTATTATTAGACTGTGGCTTTGAGGCTCAACTTTCAGCTTTATCAGCGTTATCTTAAAGGTTTTCTATATTCCCTTAACTGCAAAAAAAAAGAAGAAAGATTAAAAAAAAGATTAAAACCCGACAATTAACTGATGCTAAAAACAGATACTGTTCGTGCAGCAAAAGCTCATATGCTGCTCCTAACCCCCTCCGTCACAGACCTCCATCATTGTCCAAAACGTTCAGTTAAATAAAAGAATGTTCAAGCAAAATTGTGCCAAATGAAAACAGATTGTTTATCCTCCAGTTTGTGTAGCATGTCCTCGAACTGCTGCAACTGCTGCACTGAGAATATAAAATGTTGCTAAAAAACACTGAATAATATGAATTTCAGTGCACATCAAAGTCATGGAAACATCCGAGTTGTTAGCATACACTTAACATTCAACAAGTGGGCGGGCGAATGCACAGGGGTTAAATTAATTGAATATTTCCATTATTGACAGTAACTCAGCAGTCACGTGGAGCTCATCAGGCTTCCAGCCAGGCGCTAGAATAGTCTACTTGCCAATAATACCAACTAGCTAGAGAGGTCGCCCCTCCTCCAAACAACCCGCCCCCCCCTAAATACACAAGCCACTCCCCCTGTTAAGAGGGAGAGATAAAGGGAGGACAGGAAAGGGGGTTAAACGGAGAGGATGATAAACACTTAATCCTTCTCTCCACTCATTTAGGTCATGCGTCTGTCAGTCAATAAGCCGGGGTCCATTCAGTCCACAAGCATGTGGTCCAACGACCTCCTGGGACCAATGGCACGCGAGAGAGCGAGCCGAGGTGGATGCCAGCACAACGTTTATGACACACATTCATTAGGCTTTTTCCAATCAGCGGCGCACAGACTCTGTAATAATGCGAGGCGCTGAATTAACACGCTGCAGCATAAACACGTTTGTAACCGCTATCAAAGCGTGAAACTACAGTAACGATGCTACTGTACCTCACATAGGCCTCCAAACAAATGAAGTGAGCTCCGCAGAACAGAAAGCTGAAGATATGTACAATCAGCCGTCAGCCAGGTGGATTGAGCGTTGCTCTAATGCTCGAGCCACAGCAGTGAGCTCTGCCTACATGTGAGCAGATGTGGCACTCCTTAAATTACACTGTAGACCTAATGACCTAGATTGCGGGGTGGAAGCCTTGGATAGAAGCACTGGCTTGCTCTCAATCTCTTTACCGCCTTTGCAGGGTGGGGGTGAATCAGTGCTACAACACTAGATGTGTCTTACTGTGAAATGCAACCCTGCATCAAAGAGTCTCAAAAAGTGCCCTAGTCAAATTTAAATGGTCAGTTTAAGGTTTGAAATATGGTAATTTTCTGAACACGTTTTTCATTTCTGAATTCAGCCAGGTAAAACTCCAAAATGCTAATTAACCATTTAACATGTGGTTTTAAGTTTGTGTACTTGTTAAAATACGGAAATCTGCCAGCGCCGAGAGGCTAAGAGATGACAGTCGCATGCCAGGAAGTCCACGGTGGAAGCTTCTCGCTTTCCCGAGCCTCATGGATCAAGAGATTAAAACCTTTTCAGCTGGGTGTCTGATTAAATGGGCCTGATATGCTCACTGGGCTTTCCCCTCCCTAGTTACAGATCCACCGTTCAGTATCACGCTGGCATGCAGTTAGACACTAGAGGCTCATTACCTACGATGAGCAACACGGTCAACCACATTATAGTTATTCCAGTTACTGCAACAAGTGCAATCAGTGAAACTTTAGATGATCTTTGCCTCTAGATTTGAAACTCTACATAGATTAGTGGAAATAAAAACTAGATATTAGTATCACGCTCCTGACTCCAATGGTCACCAGTATGAAAAGGCCTCAATTATATAAAGTATAATGGAATTATAGAAATAATGAGAAAGATGATAAGCAAAGCTGTGACTTAAATGTCCATATAAACCTGATACATCAACAGAAATGTTACCGTGTCTGTGTGTACCTTATTGCAGTAAAGATAAAATGCAGAAATGACTCTGGAAATCAATGGTCTCCGGGGGAAAGATAAGCAATCTTAGAATTACACCCATAACAGCCACTTGTCATGAACCTACTGTCGTTACTGTAATAAGATTTGGTGGCTGTTATTGACTCTGCCCATGGTGGGTCTCCAGCTGGGCCTAATGAATGTTTGCACAAGCTTCTCTTTATATGCTAAAACATAGGAAAACAAAAAAAACAAAAATAAATGAAGGGCCACTAAAAATAAAGGAGATAGAGACACTTAAAAATACCTGTCAGTGTGCTGACTCCCTGGCTCATGTTCTGTTTTGCTTCTCGCTACAGCTAACAGAGGGGCTGTGTGTTTTAACATCATCTCACGTGAGTAGTAATTACTGTCTTAGTTGGAGTATCTTTTACTAGATTCTTAAAAAAAGGTGAATACATTTAAGTTGAAATACTTCTACTTCAGTGAGGGGATACCTCCAATGACATGGCACACCGTTAAAGACTGTAGGTTTTAAAATGGCCTTTAAATAAGAATCAGCACCGAGAAACAAATGTGCAGACTCAATTAATTAGCTGCACAGCACTGAGTGTTCATGAGTGTACTGCACCTGTCAAAAACGGGAGCAAAAGCTCTGAACACGGGACAGAAAAGCAGTGAGACATAGACTCTCCATGAGAAAGATTAATAAATGTGCAGCTGTACACTGATTCTTACTGCAGCAGAGATTATTGGGCCTTCACGGGGCCTCGCTGAGAGAAGCTGCACGAGCCCTCCGCGGATGAAATACGTCACCAACAATGACACATCTGTGGCTATTACAGTCATATCAGGGTGATTCTTCGTTTGGCATTTGTGCTCCAGGATCCAGGATCCGCGCTGCAGCGTGATTTACAGCACTGCCTCTGCTCGTGTGTGTGTGCGTGTGTGTGTGTGTGTGTGTGTGTGTGTGTGTGTGTGTGCGTGTGCGCGCGCGTGTGTGTGTGTGTCTGTGTGTGTGTGCGTGCGTGACGCCAGCGGCGATGACAGTCGATCAATCCGTTTTTCGTGCAGGTGTAGGTCTGCTCAGGCCTCCGAGTGTCTGTCGCCGCTGTCGGCTGCTTCCAGCACCACGGACAGCGCCACCAGCAAACGGTGGGAAATAAACCCGGAACATCAAACTGGCACCAACACCGGGGATCAGCGATCACTGAGGACACGCAGGGAAGTCAACTGTTCCACGTAACATTCTCCACATTAATATCTCAGTGGGTTTGGGGCAGCTTCGTCACATGACACCACCTCTCATCTATTGCTTGCACTCGGCTCTAAATGAGACCTGCTGTGGTCCATCTCACCTAGAACCACGCTGTGTGCCCTCAGTGCGTCGTGAAACATAACGAGGGCAGAAGCACACATGCGTGTTGGAAGGGAGGAACTCGCCATTCCGTGTGCGCGCTTTCTTCAGCCTCTTATTTCTCACCATTAAAACGCGTTCTCACGCTGCGCGGCGGAGTGACAGCGCGCACATGGCGGCCGCTCCGAGCGCAGCACACTGACACACATCGGAGGAATAAGCAGTTCTCCGGCGCGTCCTTGGCCTGGCCTGGGTTCAGGCTCCATAGAAATCCGATGCGCGTCCATTAAACGAGCGGTAATCATATCTACTTGGTCATAAATGAGGGAGGGAGAGAGGGGGGGGGGGCGGATGGAGAGAAGACGCGCGTCGATATGCTACTTACCGGGGTTTTATCTTGCTGGCTCGGGACTCCATTGCTGTCTGATGCTGCTAATGGTTTCATAATGAAGAAATGCGCGCCCTGCTAAAATCTCACATCCCGGACTTGCTCTATGCTACATCACAGACCCCCATCTCCATCCAAGCCGCCCGCCGTCTCCCCTCCCTCGTCTGCGCCGTATCTCTGGAAGGAGGCGGCGGCTTGACAGTTTTGGGAGTATCCGATGTTCCCTGGCCTGATTAGACCAACGGCAGCTCCTGCGTTCCTTCCAGCCTCCCCGCAGCTGCCCACAGAAGCGTCTCAAAGCCACAGTTTGGGAGGGAGAGGCAGGACGAGCATCCTTTTATCAGCGCTGCGGAGAGCAGCCGCGCTCCGATATTAAAGCAGAAAAGCAAAAAAAAAAAGAGATGAGAAAAATGGCTGACAACACTTTCACTCACGTTTGCTCCCTCCGCCTTCCCTTTTCTCTCTCTCTCTCTCTCTCTCTCTCTCTCTCTCTCTCTTTCGTCCCTCCCTCGGTTGAAACTGAAGCTACACACACACTGAAAACACACGCACACACAAAACGCCTTCATGCACCATTAGATTATTTGAAGACCGAGACGCGCGCAGCCTCCACCGAGCTACTGTACGTTAGAGCCAGCGGTTTGTTTGGAACAGGAGCAGGGGGTGTGTGTGTGTGTGTCAGCGGTGGAGGAGGGTAAGGGATGGTGGGGTGTGGGGACTGTGGAGGGGGGGGGGGTAAGGACCTCCTCCCTGCCCTGACAGTGATGCTGTAAGAGCATGGCCGAGCTCCTGTGGAACAACATCCTCAGAGCAGTAAGAAGAACGAGGGTGAAAATGAAAGTGAGGATGAGAGATGACATCCGAAGCATAGCGATAAGAAAGAGTCGTGGCCGAGTGATGGGGGATAAAAATGTATAAAAGAAATAGATGGAGGTATCATGGAGGGATGGAGAGGAGCACAGTGCGAGTAATGCCATTATCACGCTCACTTCCAACACTGCTGGAGCTGGTTGGCATAGTAACGGCATGAAGGAAAGCTATTTCCTGGGCGGGGAGACACAACCCGAGAGAGAGACTCGAGAAAAGAGGTGTAGGGAGAAATGAAGAGAAAGGCCACGATCGAGAGCTTGAATTAAAAAAAAGAGAGAGGCAGAAGAAAGCGTTTTAAACCTGCAGCAGACAAACACAGAGACAGGCAGCAATGATGTCACTCTGTCACCGTCGCTCAGCTGGAATAGCTATGGCAACTGGGCGAGCACAAGAAGCCCCCCCTCACACACCCTCCGGGCCCTTCAGTTGCTGTGGCGATGGAAACAGCGAGACACAGCGAAATGGAGGAGGGAGCCGACACGGGTTTGTGTGTGGGGGAGAAGGAGACGGGAAACGTGGCGACTCCACCTGGACCCAGCGGATCTACGGCGAGCAGCGTCCACAGAGCTTCAAGTGACAAAGAGACGCAGGACAAACACACAAGTCTTTGCTCTGTGGGAAGGAGAAAATGTTTATGTTTATGATGTGGGAGTTCAGGCTGAACATGCTGCAGACGAGAGCGATGAGGATTTAAAAGCCAACTAGAACAAACAACAACAGACGTGACACAGGTCACGTTTATCTACAAACACAAATAAGTTCATATCATCAAGTACAGCTACCAAAAAGTATCAACTTAAAGTACAAATGCTATTTCTTTTCTATATGTTATTATTACAGTCATTTTCTCTCTCTTGTCATTTTAATGTCAGATTCTTTCAAACAGCCAAACAGCCAAACTGCACCCCCCCCTTTGAAAAATATGAGCATACAAACACTGAAACACAAGTTTAGTGCTTTATTATTCATTTAGACTCTCGTGTATTTTAAGTAGTAATTTCTAATATATTTTATTCATTACTCTGTTAAGTGAAATGCTAAACATTCACTTCTCATCACACCAAACTCTGCTGTTCTTCTCTAAATAAAATAGAATATGTCTGTATGTGTGGCCGCAAACTATCTCTGAGCTTCATACTCAACACCCACACAGACGGACTCAAACACAGAATAAAACTGCCTTTGATTAATGCACGTTTGTAAGAGCGTTTCCAATAAAGCCAATAAAATATCTGACACATGGATGTTCTCTGTGAGCAGACAGCTGAGGTTTTTGAAACAGTAAACAACGAGCATGGCTGCTCCGCCTCAGACAATTCCTAGAGAGCAACCTACTGCTAGCTGGTTTTGGAGCTGCTCCAGTCAAAACGGGAAGAGTGGGAGGTGGTGGTGGTGGTGGGAGGGGGGGGTGAGGCTGAAGACCCGGTATGACATCACCTCTACTATCCCAAGCCATGATGTAATGTATGAAAACAACAAAAAAGCTCAGGTGCTGTGCTGTGCAGCCCGATCATTAGCATCCTCAACGATTGCTGCAGGGGGAGGGGGAGGGGGGTTCATTACATCACCTCGGACACGGCGTTTGTGTCTGGAGAATATCAGACCTCGTGGCCCAGCCCCCCTCGTTTAAAGTAATTTTACAGACTAATCACGAGCTGAATGTGAAAGGGGAAGGAGGCGGGCGTCCATCGATCTCAGAGGACTGTGACAGTGACGTGAAAAACGCCACTCGAGAGGAACGTTAATGCACTCGCGCTCAATTCCAGCGAGTGCTAAATGCATGAAGCGGAGGGCGGGGGTTGGGGGGAGGCGTGCCTCATCTGCCGTTCGTAAACAGTCTGTGAACCCAGGGTGGTAGTGCTCCATGCATCCGGGGCAGGGGGGGGCATGTGATGGTGTTTTGCTTGCTGATGTGGAGCATTAGAGCCATAAAAACCTCATTACGTTGCTGGATGACACACCAGCGCACAAACACATGACACACACACACACACACACACACACACACACACCGGCAAGAGTGTTTCAAGTGAGATAACAGAAAAAAAAAGATCAGTACATGGCAACATCTTCAAATGCCACCCGCCTCCTTCAACATCTCAATAGAACTGTTCCATTTGCATTTAGAAAAAAACAGCATAGGACACTCAGTCAGGTTTTGATTAGCATGACCTGCAGAGGATCACAACAACAGCTTCACCATTCTCTAGATGACACGTAACGAGGTGTTCAAGAAACCAAACCAAGCAAACTGCTCAGCCAGTAGGCCAGTTCCTTATCCGAAACGTACGACTGGGATCAAACTTTACATAAATCATTTATTGATCTGCGTCGCACTTTGTTTACAGCAGGCCACGTGCAGAGAAACGCAGCGACTGCCAGCGCAGTGCAATGCGCCTTGACGTCTGCACCATCATGACAGCTTTGTTAGAACGAGAAAGACGATCTAATAACGAGACTTCGTTTTCATAGCTCTTAGAGCCCAGGGGATTATTTCATTTATCAAGGTGTTGTCACTTCCATGCTGCGCTGGAAATAATTTGCGCTGGAAAAACACAGGCAGTCAGGCACGTGTAAAAGATTACGCCCTTAAGGTGCAGAAGGGCAAAACATCTGTCTGAATGCGCTGGCCTGCAGGAAGCTACACACATCATCAGAGATGAATGAATAAAGGCTACTTCACAGAATATGTGGCAAAGCAAGGAACAAGTTGATCAATAACCAGAGATTCCGGATGGAAAGTTAGGAACTGGAAATCCTTGACTTCAGAGTGACAGTGGAGGGGGAGGTGGAATAAGTTGCTCCTAATGTGTCAGTCAGTCTGTCCCCTGCCTGATGCTTCTGTTTCATAATAGGGAAAAGGCAGAAAAGGAAGTCTGAAGAAGCTGGGTGCACGTGGATACGGACTTGAGACGTGGATGACAGACCAACATTCGCCTGCATTCAAGTCGTGCTGCTACTAGCATGACGAAACCAGCTCTGGCTGAAGGCTCCTAAAGGCAAAACAGACCGAAGTAGAAAAAGCTCTCGTTCAACCTGATGCGTTTCATCTTCTGCATCTGCACAGTGCATGACTTTATTCAACAACATCTCACCTTGAGACAGTTTTTTCTACTGTGATATGCTAATCTGTGTTGACGCAATGCCACAGACATTTAAACGCAGTAATACTGTGCAATAAGTCACACGTCGGTGTGCTGCCAACCGTCATGTGATCATCACCGTCTCTTTGCAGTATTAAGATGCACACAGGGAGCTGTGCAAGTAAGAGTAAATGCAAAACATATTTTATCCCCGGAATAGTGCGGCAGACATTGTTATTAATATACATTTTAACACACACATCGTAGGCAGCTCCTGCGCGGCTCAGCGTTCTGAGATTAAACTGCTTTGTTCTCAATGTAAGTGACACAAACAACAAAAACAGTGCGCTGTTGTCCCCGCTGTGGAGGCTCATAGCATCAAAATAAATGTCATCCGTCGACCCGTTTGAAAGCACTCAACTGTCAAGAAGGTCTCCGAATGTCAAAACTGATATGAAAAGCGCACCGAATGTCTGTGAGCGCGTTCTGCAACGCCCGTTGAGAAATGAATTGCAGCTGGTTGTAAATGAGTAGCTACACCCCCCTCCCCAGCATTATCAGCTGTGAACCGTCCCCAAAAATATCTGTTCCATTTCCATCAAAACATAATGTCTAATGTTTCCTATAAATAACCATAAACGCCCACTTTGCTTTTGGTGTTTGAGGGAAAGAAATAAAGGCTTCAGAGCTCCTTAGAAAAAAATCTTTCATCTTTATAACAGTGTTCAAACCTTTCAGATTTTAAACATAATGTAAAACATTATTTGATCAATAGCAAATGACTTTGAAGGTGGATTCATTTGGGTGATTTCTTAAGTAAGAAATCAATGTAATTAAGATCTGTCCACTAAGCTGAAAAACATTTAATTGGCAAAACAAATGAGCCAAGAGTGAAACAAATAGTTGCAGCCGTACAAATCTTCCCTGAATAATCGTGAATTCAAACGAACATGAATGCAGGAGGCGAGAGAGCAAGAAACACATTGTACAATGAACCGCTCCCGCTTTCACCGCTGCCGTTCCTACACAGCGCCTATTCAGAACGGAGGATTTTGTGTCGGCGCACAGCTGAAGCAGAGCAGGTTGTCACAAAGGACAGCTCTAAAAATAGGAGCTCGGCTTTTCCTCAGCCGTGAGTGGCAGGTTTGTTCTCAATGCTCTTGCATTTCTCAGCAGGTCTGACTGCTCAACACCTTGAGCTCTGATCCTTTCAACCTCTTCCTTGCTGTCCATTTGTGCTTGGACGGCGTAGAAAGCCCCGATGAAATACTGAGATTTGATATAGTGATATAAATTATGTTTACATGTACAAAACAGTCCTTCCAGCACAAAAAAAATACGTGTCAATCGCCATCTTCTGCACAAAAGAGCATCTTTCATCACCGTCAGTACATTATCTCAACACTGAGGCAAGACCCAGTAAACGCCATCCTCACACAGCGAAGATGATAATAATTCAAAGAGCCTTAAGACAGTCAGCACCATTATCAAGTACATCAGCACAGAGTCACAATGTTCGGGATGCTACGCGCCTCCATCAGCTAAATAGTTGCCATTATCACAGTTTACAGCCCCATAAGCTGTGATGTTTATCACTTCTGTCATCAACTGGCAACGCGACGAGCTCCTTCCTCAACCGAGCACGAGATCAAACACAGCATCGAATGTACAGAGGATTTTTTAATCACAGCAGTTTCAGAAGAATCCTGTGGTAATAGAATTGGAGTTTGGTGCAGGATTGCCTTTAGGCCGTCATCAGGAAGTGGATGTATTTAGTCTACCGGTAGGTACAGGTACAACAAAGGAGGCACAGACGCACATAGGACCACCAGCAGAAGCACACACACAAATACACAGCTACACACACACTACTACACAAAGAAGGAGACTCACATCTAGCAAACACAACAGACAACATCGTTAAGAGATACGGTACCTGAGGCTTATTGCATTCCTTGGAGCCAGATTAGGGTGAGAGCAATGAAGAGAAGCAGAGGAAATGAAAGTTATCAAACATGCTGCCTGCCGGTCGAGGGTGTGAGGAGTTGTTGATGAAAGGCTCATCGACATGTGAACATGCAGAACAAATACTGTAGGAGACTTAAACTCATCCTAAAACGCTCTTTGTAACATTACTTTCTCCTTTGTTGGGGCTAAATCAACACATTGTTCTACGTCTCACCAGATGGATTGTCAAGGTGACACATTTTTTAAAACTTTATCCCACTAGTTACAGTGTTCGCTGTCAGAGTTTGAGAGGCATTTAGTCATTATATGACTGTTACACATCAACAACATGGAACCACTCGCTGCTCAGCTTAGCTTGGACTGGAAACAAAGAAAGAGCTGCTTTTTCTTTGTCCACAAAAGTGTCCTACAGCGACTCTAATGCTCAAAGGTTAATACATATTTATTTACTCTGTTTAAATATCATTTCGTAATCGTAACTAAGCACTGCAATTCTTTATATAAACATTTGCTCTGTCTCTGACTGAGGGAAAAAATAACTAAGTATCCTAATAAAGCAGTTTTTGACTTTTGGATGATTTATCCTGTAAGCTAGGCTAAGTGGCTACTGGCTCCAGCTTCCTAGTTGTTCTCATTGAACTCTCATCATGATCGTAAGTAAAAATATTCCCCAAAAAGATCTGAAGCCTGCCTTGTTAGTTCAAGTGCTGCTAATGGGTCACAAAAATGAATAGTCTTTCATCATATAATCTTTCAGCTTTAAGAAGAGGGAGGAAGCTCGTGCTAATGTGCAATTATGCTTACATGCACCTAAATCTCTGCAGATACAACCCATTGACATGCAATCACAGCCATCTCAAAGCAATCTGAAATAAACGTAGGCCCAAAAACCTTTCCAATACATGTCAAACTAAAATATTTCATATGGCGACCGAGGGTGTCTAATCTACAGTTCTATATGTATCTTGTAGGAATTAAAAAGTTGTGAGTAGATGAGCAATGTCACAGTCAAGGGCGCTCCTGTGGTGTACACGACTGCTGATGCACACATTGGCTGTTGTGAGGATTAAGCCTGTGACCTTGGGATCACTGGACGGCCTCGCTAGCCACTTGGTTACCTGGGTCGAAGGAACAAGTAAAAGGAGTATTGATTGTTTGCCTCCTGCTGCTTGCATAATTATAGAACAGCTGTTTGGGGCCTTGGATACCCTATTAGCCACTGAGTAAACCCAGAGGAGATATATCACTCATCTGCTCAGAAGGTTTGGATGGTGTCTGGGGCTGAGGAGAGGTAGGAAACAGCAACAGATTGGAGTATAAATTATCATAGTTTGCTGTGGATAAAATCAGCAGCATTCAGAGAACAACGAAGCCTTAATGGCATCAATGTCAACATGTCGTTTCAGACTGAGTGACAGACAGAATCTGCACAAAGACATTAAGTGAGCGATCACAGAGAAAATCTGAATCTGTGTGTATAGGTGTGTGTGTGTGTTTGTGCGTGCATGCGAGAGAGAGAGAGAGAGAGAGAGAGAGCGAGAGATGCTAGAAATAACTGGTCTCCACTCTGAACAAGGCACCCAAGTGTTAACCCAGTGCTCTGAGCACACAGGAGATGTGTTGAATCCTAAACACTGTTCTCTTTCACTGCCCTCCAGAACACATCTCTGGAAACAGAAATGCTTTTTTTCTCATCTATTCTGATCCTTTAAAATCCTTTCATGTAATAGAAGAAAAGTATACATTTGCTATAGGTGCCTTTCTTTCCAGGGATTTTCGATTAGCACAGTGAGATGAAGATAAATAGGAGGAATGTCTTAAATGAAAAGCTTTTAATGTTGCCTAACAGGTCTTTGACTCTGACAATAAATCTGAGCAGCGCATTAAAAGCAAAACCAAAACCACCTTCTTTCAGGAGAAATGCTGCAAAGGGATGAGTAGGGTCACAAACTACCAACTAGCACCTCCACTGTTTCCCTTTCACCAAGGCCTCCGGTCTTAGTAATGGACTAAATACATATCAGCATGAAAACTGTTCCCATTTTATTCTAGCATTTAAAAGATAATTTGAACCCATATGTGTGTGTGTGTGTGTGTGTGTCAGCACTCCCAGGGGGAGTTCCACTGTTAGGTTAGCATTACATTTATATTTTAGGTACCAAGCCAACACTCTCCTCCAACTTACAGTGAGTAAACATGTTGCTCAGGGACAACAGCGGCTCACACAGCTGTCCATGGACTCTATGGTCACTGCAGGGGATTAAAACCTGTGACCTTGCACCTAGACGACAGTCGGGCTGCATGTGAAGGTCGTTCTGCTACTAGTAAAGACTAATTATTTCAAGACAATGATTTACCGAAGCACTGAGGGCAGAGGTTTGCACTGATATGTCAGATCTCATTATGTTCAAAAAGCCATTAAGATTTAAATGAAGAGGCTCGCCTCATTTTTACAATAAAGTTATCTCATCTGAATTTGTATCATCGTGTCAAAGCTCAACTTTTCAATTTTTCTTGCCTAATGATTTTTGCTGTTGTAGCAGCAGTAAGCTTATCGGAGCAGGAATCGTTTTCTGCAAACGATTGTTGCCCCATTTTAAAATTAAACAAACAGGAAAAGTCTCATCTTCTGCCAGCATTGTTTATCGGATTGAAATGTGGTCTTAAAAAAAAAAGATTCACTTAGGGATCCAATTAATATCCCAAACCAAGAAAAAGCAGAAATATACATTTATCATACTTAATGATTGATTAATTCATTGTGGAAATGGTAGCAAGTGAAACCTTTATTGATTCCTTAAGCAATAAATTGCCTTATTGTTACAGAACTAATTTAATTTGACGGTTTAACAGAACATTAATCTGAACAGCATGGATTAGCATTTTAAACATTACCTTGTGGTATAGATTTTACTAGGTACTTCTAACTCACAACAGATCAATAATGATAATAATTGGGAAAAATTAAAGTCACCTCAACCCCAAAGTGTGATTGATGTTGTATCTCTCATCTAAGAAGAGCTCTGCCCTCACGTGTGACTAAGCTTAATAAAAACCTTGCCTGCTGCAAAGATTTCCTGTCTTCAATCCTAAGTTTCTCCTCGGTGCGTTTCTCACCTCCTAAATGCCTCAGGGTAGGAGGGAGGAAAAATCCAAGTGGTGCCTGGCATTCTAAACGCCAGAGATTAGCTTGCTATGTCAGCTTAGCAGCTTTCCAGATTCAGCTTTTCTGTCGCTCTGCTCCCCTCCACCCCTCTGTCAGCAGCAGCAGCAGCAGCAGAGTACCGCACTCTTGTTAAGTTCGCTTCCTTTCTGACTGTACTTCTAAGTGGACTCGAGCAGAGCCCATCTGGGACTGCTGGTTGCCATGGTGCCGGGCCCATCCTTCCCACAGGAACGGAGGAGAGTTGAGTGTGTGATGGGAGACGTTGGGCCATGAGAAAGTTCAGCGCAGTCTTCTGAATCAAAAACACAATGATTCTAAATTTAGGAAACATGCTGGGGCTGCACGGAGCCAGAAGGAAGATGTTTGCCGCATATTCAAAGCAACAGTTTCCAAACGCTCTAAAAAGAACTGGGTGCTCCGCCAGAACACCCAAGAGACCACCAGGAACGACGGGAATGCAGCTGAATTGTGCAGAACAGGAAAAACTGTGTGCGCCAACTGCATGTTGGGTATTTACATTATTAGTGTGAAAATAGTTTGCTTCCTCTTCCCAGGGAAAGAAAGCACAGAGGGGAAGGTCTGGTCAGATCCCCTCACATGGGTAGTGATGACACTGTGACTGAATGGGCTTTAAAAAAATACAGAGTGACAAACTACATCTTTGTTCTGCGTTTATATTGAATTATATTGAATTATGAATAACTGGCACTGGTTTTGGAACATTTCTGTTAACATCAGCTCCAATGTTAAGACTGTAAATGAGACTTTATAAGAATAGAACAGCTGCAGGACTCGTGAAGGATTTATTTGTGCAGTATTCTCCTTTTCCAGGATCTCTGCCCTTCTCTCTTTTCTCTCTACACAGACCAATACCTACATAATGTGCTACATGTTTACCTCCAATCATTTGCATTTGCCTACAGTATACAGGGCAAAACTGCAAAAACTAAACGAGGTAGCAATGCTGCAGTTTGTTTCTTCCACTATCGTTCTACAAGGACAAACTGATTCCAAGTCAACTCACAGAACTTCAATTGAAATACGTGTCTTATAAGAATAAGAACTACTGACACAGCTAAACGTCATGATGTAGGAAATGTGGCGCTGCATAAATGTCGACCCCTTTTTTGCTTGTGACATATACCACAAAAAGTCCTCCAGCAAAGGACCTCTCACCAGCAAGCATCAGTAGTCTGGAAACACAACTTTCAAACAAGACAACCTCCTTTTCTCTTGGAGCAATGGTCATCAAAGCGTTGGAGGAAAGTGCAGTGTACAGTTTTCCTGTGTATTCGTGGATGAACCTTGAACGGGTTAGGGTTGGGTAGGGTTACCTAACCCTACCCAACCCTAACCCTTGGAATATGGTGACATTTTATTCAACATTCGACATCTTTTAAAGCAGTGGATTTAGTGTGTGATTGTGTAAACAGCAGCAGTGCTCAGCAAACAATAAAAGCACATAGAACACACTGAACTCAGACATTTAACAAACTGTAGCAGCTCTAATCTAGCACAGGAGGGTAAAACAACAATTTAACACAACAACAAGAAGGAGGATTAGGAAAACAGGCTCAGGGCGCACCCTTCCCCAAGACATGAGACATCACGACAGAGCAGCCCACAGCACCCAGCTTCAGTGAAGGCCACAAAAAGGAGATAAAACATGAAACTTGTGTGACAGGGAACAACAATCCAGCTCTGTTCTGAAACGGGGATGCACAACAGGTTTGGAATAAGGAACTCGGCACACGCAGCACAAACACAGCGCAACACCGAGCCACCTCCGGCGCACACAGCGATCCGCCACAGCGAGGGTAAACACCAAAGTGTAGCGCGGGGAGCAACTTACCGTGTGGTATCCCCGGGCTATGGGCGGCTTTCCGGTGGGGTACGGATCCACGGTGTCGATGATTGTCTGCCTCTCCCCTTTCTGGTTGATCTTTCGGAAGCGCCGACGGGACTGTCTGTGCGAGGCTTGTCGCTGAAAGTACTCCTCATTTTCATCCATATAGTCCACCTGGAAATGGCAGGGAGAAAGAGGGGGGAGTGACTGTCTCCGTCTTCGCTCACGCCTTCCCCGACTCCCTACACAAACGCAACCTCCTATCCCCTATCTCCGATTCCTCCACCACCTCCTTCCCGCCTCCTATCCCGCTCATTGCATAAAAATAGAAAGTGTTTGTGGGCTGAACGATGCACACCTACGTCAAAGGATGCTCACAACACGAGAAAAGAAAAAGAGAGCGGGAGAAACCAAGGCTTGAGGGAGGAACTTGGAGAGAGAGGGAGACAGCAAAAGGAGACGGAGAGAGAGGAGCAGGAGGGATAGAATGAGTGACAGACAGATACTGTATGAAGGCTGGTGGAGTGAAAGATGACTGCAGAAATAGAGACTCTCAACTCTCTCCGTCTCTGTTAAACATATCAAGTACAAATAAATGACATGTTGAAAAACGATAAAAATCCATGTTTCCATTTTAAATGAACTGGTAGGAGCGGGAAAAAACATTTTCCAAATGGAAACGGGCACAGAATGCCCCAGTCAGTAAAGTCATACCCTACGGTTTTCAGATTTCTGGTTTTCTAAGTGGCTTCGGGTTATGATGGAGGAACACGTTTCATTTTTGGAAAAATTATCATTATTGACATTTTTGGGCGCATCCTACCTCTCGTCTCACTGCAGCTTCAGCCTTTGGGATTACACCAGACCAATCTCTTTCTGCTGTACCAACTGCTGCCATGACAACAGCAGGGGAGCTATGCGAGAGTGAGCGCGTCAAGTGTGATTGTGTGTCTAATTGCTCATCACTGAGCGATGTGTACATGCGTGTGTTCTGTACAGTACATACATGTGAGGAGCTTTTTTTCCCCCTTTTTTCGACGCATTAGTCTCATGCTCAGTTTTGTAAATGCCGGTCAGGCATACTTGTAGCTCGGGGGGGTTGCAGTGGGGGGGTTAATTCCCACGTATCTCTATTCTAGCAGCACAAAACCCTCCTCGGTAATTACAGGGTAGGTTGGCACCTATCACAGCAAAAGGGGCAAGGCCACAAAGTGTCTGTACTAAGTAGCGCGTAGGGTGTTATTTACTGGGAATCTGTGCTTAATACAGCAGAAGCTCTGTTAACAGAGCCACCCCCCCCACCCCCCAAATCTACAACGCATCTTCAGAGACACAGCAATTACAGCCTATGAAAAGAGAGATTATCAAGCTGCTCATGATTCCTTATTCATATTGACAAGACGTGTGTTACGTTTGATGTCTTCATAAAAACGTGAATAAGAAGTGGGGGATTTGTACGTGCTAGAAATAGTGTGATTTAAGACGGAAAGATTCAGTGTGCTAGAAGTAAAATTAAAATAGGCATCGTAAAATTTGCCACCTGGCCAATTTGCAGCAACGATCGTGTGTCACATTGGCTTTATTGTGCGCAGTGTATTTAGTAGTGATATCTGCACCGCTCTGTTCACTGCCCTCAACAAGCTGTTGCCTGCAAGTGGTCAACAACAAAATGATAATAACACTAATTATGTTTTCACGTGTGTCCTGTGGCCTGTAATTCCCCAGTTTAATTTCTTTTTTTCCCATAACTACAGCCCTATTTCCTCCGTAAAAACAAATCACTTACGGGGTAATTCCATCATGCAGGGTCCAGCTGAATTTTCAAGTTGGGATTTTGAGTAATAAATCTTTGCGGGGATCAAATATTCCTATTTCCTAATAATTAAGTGATAAATATATGTTGATCTAAACAAACCAAATCACCAAGAACACTGGTGTGTGATTATTATTTTACACATTTTATTTTCAAAGTCTCAAGTTCCAGAGGGAGCACCCACATGATTCTTTCACTTCATTGTGACAAACAGCTGTGTAAATTTGCACAAGGTTGATGTTTGTTTCCAGTATACTGCAGCCCTGAGGCGCCACATTGTCATCGGAGCTGCCTATGTTGTGATCTTCAGACCTCAGAAGGCCTCTGCTCACTACATGATTGGATTGTTCTCCTACATCTACTTCTATGATCTGAATGATGCGCTCCCAACATGTTCTTCTGCGGGCCAGCATTTGATTTGCTATGAAACTCCAGGAGTTTGCAAAAGTTTTGCACTTTGCACAAGTTGAGAGGAGTCCAGCGAAAACAGTGGTGAATGAAGCTGTGGTAGACGCATCATGAGGAAGGAACTTACAAGGACACAGACATTCATCCAAATTATACCTGCAATCTGCTGTAGGTAATGTAGGTTTGGTGACGTGTGCACAGCTTGCTCCTACCACATGGACTGAATTTACAATAATTATTTGTCAATGCTGCATCTACCTATTTTGAGCAGGTTTGTGTGGCTGCAGAGCAGAAAAAGTCAGAAAGCTTAATTAAAATAAAACACTTGGATGTTACAGGTCTGAAAATTGGGACTCACCACAATCATCTCTGACGGTTCCAGGACGATGCACTCACATCCGCGCCGCAGGCTACCTGCCGATCGCTTTCCAAAGCTACAAGACAACACAGAGAAATAATGAGAAATAGGAGAATTATGTCTGGAAACACCTTAAAATATATATATAATATATATATATATATATATAACAACAGTTTGGAACTGCACACAGCCAAAACCTGCAGGAGAAGCCTGCAGGTAGCTCTCTGCTGAACATTTTAAATATGCAGTTTAGAAATTCTGTATTGCATGTGAAACAGAGCAGCATTGAACGGACGCTTCCTCCATCCAGCTGTGACCCCTCCCTCCTGTAGGGAAACACCCAGCTGTGGAAAAGTCCACCGATTTGTGACGTTCCTACAGTTTGTGGAGTCTGCCTAAGAGGCAGAGAATATTAAACAGCAGCAGAGACCAGTGTCTCTGAGATGGAAACGTTGAGTATGAGGAGATCCAGATTGAGGGTTGGGTGAAGAATGCTGCCTTTGTCCAGTGTCCGACCTCCATGAAAAGACAACAACCTCACTGTTTGTTATTTTTAACATCTTTCAATTAAGAATGTGACCCGCATCTTGTTGATTTGCTGACTATTTCATAAGACAAACTCAAGTGACTCCAAAAGAAAAAAATAAACAGACAGCTGAGGAGAACTTGCTGCTTCGTGTGGTGCATCAATACTTTGCATTATTTAGATTCCCAAACGGCTCTCTTTTAATCTCTTTAAATCTTAATCCAAGTGAAGATGGCCTAGAAGCTGATAAAATCTACCTGTACCTTTTTTGCATAACTGAGTAACTGAGCAAAAACAAACAAAATTTACCTTTCAGCAGTTTACATTGTTTGTCTTCTATGGCCATTTTCTCATTATTCTGACATGTTGTCAAAGATGATCTTTTATCATTTGAAGTAATATTTTAAGCAGAAATGCTGTGTAAACAGAAATGTAATCTTTTGAGGACATTTTGTATGTTGTGTGTATTTTAGGTTGAATCTAGATTGGTTGATTTTTCGCATTGAATCCCTTCACACTTCTTTATTCTTTCTCTGTTCATGGTTAAGCGATCTAGTCAAGTCTTCAGAGGGAGTAACTCCATGTGCAAAGAACACATGAGCAGTGAGTAGTAATGTGTGGTTGCCAGCACCGAGGCTGTTGAAGTCACGCTGACAGGTGCAGACCTCGGGCACACGATGGCCTAAATGCTTTGGAGCTCCGGGCGTGTCGCCACATGCTGTGGCTATAACTTGGTCGCGCTGGGTAATAAACACCAGCCAGTTGAAGCGGGATGGTGATGCTCTACCTGCCATTCTTGCAAATTGCAAAAAATGCTTTTTTGGCCCCGTTTATTTGCTAAAGGTTGATTTAGCTGCCTTCGCTTTTCCTCTTCCTCTTTCCAAGACAACCCTTTGTTGTCTTTTGTGTTCTTTTCCTCTTTTGTCAGCTGTTCTGTTGTTTCACTGCCAGAACCACAATTTTACTTCACTAATTTAACTTTTCTCTGCCTTGTTTGTCAAATACCTACTGCTGACACTGACATGGCCGACTGCCTGTGGTTCAGAGGCAGTGGACGGGTCAATGCTGATGACTGCTGATTGCTTTGCCTTGCGCTTCAGCCGCCGCTTGCTCGTATCCCTGACAGACACAAGCCTGAATTCCAGCACAGGGACAAACAGAGCTACAGTGCGGAGTGCCTACTCAGTGTTTTGACTCACATTCTCACAAGCAGACAAGTGTTGTAATTCTTTGGCTACATATTTCCAGCAGAAATGATTTGTCTGCTGGGCACCAGCTTTGGGAAAGTGAATGGCTTTTGATCTGGTTTTACAGACATTTGGAGTTGGTACCAGTTGGTACCTGATCCCGTTGAGCTCCCTTGGCTGGCTCTTCTGTGGAAAAGGGCGTCGTGATTCCACCCATCACAAAACACGTTAGGTCACTAAACACAAACACTAGTGACATGTTCCATCACGTCCCCTTTTACACACTTAACAACAGTAATCCAGTCTTCCCTTTCACAGGAAGTAAACGCCACTGGCAATGTAAAATATTAAAGAGGGGATTATGTGTGGAGACTGAGGGGGTGAGAGGGTTCTTATAACACAAAAGTGTCTTGTTTGGAGATTAAAGCCTTCGCTGTTCTGTGACTAGTCCTGAGTAAATATAGAGTACCTGATCTGCCGCCTGGGTGCATGTACGTAGTAGAACAGACATGGCTGGATCGGGGTGTAGGTATCTCTGCACCAAACAACATCATGCGGGGGTACAAACGTTTAAATCTTATCAGCTCCACTAATGATGCCGTAGCGTGTGCACACATCTACAAGCTGTAAATAATTCAGCACCAAGTAATTCACACCCCCAAGTTTTTTCCTTTCCAGACAACTACAGCGAGTGTTGCTGGACGGACCAGGTAAGAGGATTACGGAAATAAGGAAGGCGTCAGGTACGTTTGTGCCATAGCTCTGCTCTGAGGTTTATCATCGGATACTTTCAGCACCGACATTCTGCAAACCAGTGTTAAGAACCGCTTTCCCTTTGCTGTCCCCTTAAAATCTCACAGATGACATGCAGTAGATATGTAAATACATAAACACATTCCACGAATGTAAAGTCGTATAAATCACTACAACAGCTGGAGACTAATGCACTAATGCACATCACATCTCAAACATCGTGTACTACCGTACTCAAAGTTGCTTCTTCTCTGCCATCAGACAATTCGCACAAACCACTTCCACGGGCAGTGAATATCTCGTTTTTTAAGCTCTCACTCTCAGCTGAATGACTGACGGCTCCTCTGCCTCAGCAGCAGCCTCGCATCCCCCCCGTTATACAACAAGCCTGGGCGTCTGGAATGTCATTCCACATGCATCACCAGCCTTTCACTCTTCAAGTCCGTCAGCCCACCACCGAAGCCAGCCGTCTGACTGAACCAGTGCAATCCCTAAACCGCGTCTGAGTGTGTGTGGGGGGGGTCTCCTCACTCTGTTAAGCTGTTTAACGGAGTAAGTGCTCTGAGGGCACACCAGCTTTTATAAGCCACCAGACCCGTAAGAAGGACAAAGATTAAACTCTCTGGTTACGCAAGACTGTGGACCCAGAACAGAGGAGGAAGCATGAGGAGGTCAGAGAAGACAGGAGGACAGACGGAGTCACTGGCCGTCACCGTTTAGGTATTAGAAAACAGAATCCAGGCCGTGTCGTTACAGGGCTGCAGCTGACCAGCCTCAGTTCACCTTGCAAACATAAACAGAATTCCTTTGGAGTAAGAATGTGGCTGCTCCACACACACACACACACACACACACACACACACACACACACACACACACACACACACACACACACACACACAC